>CAVNYN010212866.1:0-264410 GCA_963692815.1 Nyctanthes arbor-tristis
TCTGCGCATGAATCTGCTGCTTAATCACGTAATATACTAGAATGAGACCCTGCCATAGTCACCAGTAGAAGAAAGACACTGTCACAAAAATGGTCTGACCCCAAAACTCACTATATGCTAACAGTTTAGTACAAGACTGTCTAACCAGCTCCTAAGCAGACCTCACATAATATGTTGTCATCAGGAGTGGACCGCCACATTACGCTCTTCCGATCTCTCATAGTATCTAATGGCACCCCAACTATACATAATTCCATATGCAGAGGCGCTATCAGACCAAATCCCAGCCAGTATCATCAGAAAAATCAGAAAACCTTGCTGTAGAATGAGTATGAGAAGGCAATTGCAATGCAAGTGAACTGTCCCCCATTCAACAGTCATGGCAAAAAAATATTTGACCTTTGCCAAGCTACCAAAAAAATCTGTGGCTCAGCCTGAGAACGTACAGCCGAAAGTATACTCCAACCACAAGAGGCTAAATAAGACGGCTGAATTTGTGAAGGATGCAGCTCCTTGCAATATTTGCTCAACAAAAACTAAGTCGAAAGAGAAACTTAGGACCAAAACCTCCACCAGAGCTTCAAGGAGAAAATAGCAACAATATCCTATAATCTCCTAAATCCCACTCCCACTTCCTTAGAAGGCCGACACAACTTCTTCCACTGTTCCAATGCAAACGGTGGCTCTGATCCTGTGAGCTCCACAAAAATTTAGCAAATCAACTCTCCAACCACTTCAACACAGCCTTAGGAGGCTATTGAAGGCCATCATAACTCAGTCCCACTTCCTCATAAGGCCGATAAAACTCCTTCCACTGTTTCCAACGCATACATTGGCTCTGATCCTGTGAGCTCCATAAAAATTTAGCAAAAAAATTCTCCAACCACTTCAACACAGCCTTAGGAGGCTGTTGAATCTAAAATAGGTAAAGCAGCATAGATTATAAAACAGAATGAAGGAGTAACATAGTGCAATGTGAGATCAACAGAGAAGCAGTTCAGCTCTTCCGATCTAAAAGAACATAGAAAGTCTTTCGAAAAGGACTGAAGATTGGTGCAACATCAATCTTAACAAGCTAAACTGAGTATTAAAAGCTCTATTTAGAGCTCCCTAAAGACTATTCCATATAGTCAAGCTCTAGACTATAAATGAAGCACTGAATGAGAGGCAACCCAGTGTTTTTTCTTATTGCATTGAATTGCATGTAGACTCTAGTACTTGCATTAGAAATCAGACTCTAGGACTTGCATTAGAAATTAGGATACATTTACTTTATCTTGATATTATTTGTTTTAATTCATTATTTTTCTTGCGAGGTTCATTGGCATCCTATGATTATACCTCTCTAGAGCATGGAAGAAAGTCATGCCGAAGAAGATGCGGTGAAGTAGAAATTCTTGCAAAATGTCTTTAATATCATTCATCAGCATAATCCTCATTGAGTATTTAATCTCTAATCTATTGTGCTGATATTTAATTTTGAGGAGAAATATTATATAATTTGGGTTTAGGGTGGTGTTTGAATGATTAACGCTTCGGATTTTGCTATTGAGATGTTTAACTTTATTTTTGGGTTGTTTGTTTTAAGTATTGTGGTTGGTTAAGTGTTAATAGTCATGCGTTCGTTTATGTGCAGGTTTGTTTTAGTTATTGCATACGTTTCTGTTAAAAAAAATAATAAAAAAGAAAGAGAAAAATTTGAGCATAGCTTAGGCTGGAGCTAAGACTTTGAGCAATGTTGGACTTGTTTATTCCTTCTCTTCTTCAAATTGATTTATTTTATACACACATGGCTAAGGTTGCTTTTCATTAATTTTCTAGACGTGTTTGAAATTTTGGACTTAATTGAAGATCTTGTTGAACTTAGACAGCCAATTTTCACATCTCTGTATCTACTTGTGCAATTTGTCTTTGTTTGGAGTAACTTAAAAGTGTTGAGATGAGCATGATTCTGCATCTACTTGGGCACTTTGTCTTTGTGCAATGGTCTGAATTTTTTGGGGCATGTCTTTGGTTGATTGGATATATGTAGCGACCGAAAAATTTTTCCTTTTAAAAAATTGATTTTGATACATGTGCCGCTATGACGTGCCTAAATAATTTTGAATAGTCCAAACTTTGTTTTCGCATTCGTCTAGTTAATATTAAATTTAAAATTTAATCATTTGAAATAGAAAATAAATTCCCAAGATGTCTTAAAGTCAATGTATTGAAATCGAAATTTATATCTAACCAATTTAAAATATTTAACTTGAATTTAGCCAACTTCTACTATAATTAAAATTTTCAATATAGATAATTTTAACTTAATTATTTGTTCGTAATGATTCTTCCAATTTAAACATTCTAATCCGAACTCTTATTTTTTTTTAATGCAAACATCCTTCTCAAATCATGGTCCAAATCAAGCCCAATAATTCAAACATTTTACTCTAATTAGCGACACACCATTTCAACCTATTCAAAAAGGTAACCCTATATCATAAATAAAAATCATAAATAGCACTCTTTTCTATTCTCCTTCTCCAACCAACATTCTCAGCAGCCAGGTACTCCTTTTTCTTTTGTTCTCGCTAAACGTCTTCTTCTTCCTGCCTTTCGATAACTTTCATAAGCCACAAAATACACACTTCATCATATTCTTCCATCTTGTAAACAAATAATCATCTTCGCCATCTCTTCTTTATACTAAGACCATGTATTTTTATATACACACGGTTCATATACCATTGGGTACCAAACTGGGTCTCTTCAAAACTCAACCTTAAGTGACAAATCTTACACTATTGGCTTCTCCACGCAGTGTAGAGCGCAAATATATCAATATCTTGGCCGGAAACCTCCTCCTTTTGCCGGAAAACCGAGTTTTTTCAAAACCACCTTCGTCAAAACCTTTCACCATTCGCCTAAATACTTACTTAGATGAGTAGAGCTCATTGAGAGCATCCTTTTTATATAAAAACCAAGAATTTTGGCCAAAGACATCACCCATGAAGTGTTATATATACATATATATATATATATGCATGTAGAGGTGGAAGGGTGAGAATTTTGGGAATAGGGGGCTCTTTTGCAAATTTTGAAGAGTTATCATATTTATTCTGGGGTCCCTTGGTATTTTAGGTGCAATAAGTTGGCCCCTAGAGTTTCATCCCTTTCAACTTAATCCCTTACATATTAGTGTTCATCAAAATAGTCTTTTGAATTCCATTTGGAAATAATTCAACCCTATTACTTTCTATTTAACTATTTCATTGCCCATAGTTTCTGAGTTTACCATTTTAGTCCTTAAAATTCTGAATTTAGCCTTTTTGATCCCCCAAACTTATGATTTAATTCCTATTCACCCCTGATCTTAGTTCTTTCCTATTTTAACCCCCAAAATCATTTGAAATACATTTTCACTCATATTCTCCATTTTTAATTGTTTCACTTTAGCTCTTAAAGTTTTAATTTAATTATTAAATTTTAATTTTCAATTCCTAACTTTAAATTAATTTTTCTTATTGACTAAACGGAGCGGTCGAACACTTAGAAAGCTAGTTTCAAGATTCATAGCTCAACTCAAGAAAATCAAGAGGTAGACTCTTTATTCGAAAACCCTTTTTAAGATTTGTGCATTATTAATTGATTTGTATGGTGAATATTATATGTGGATATGTGATGATAAGAATTGCATGTTATATACATAAGATCTTTTGATTATGTGCATAATCTGTTTCATTAAGAATTGAGAATTTGCGTTGTTATGCTTAGCTTGGTCTCATATAAGAATAAGAATAGAGAGATCTATTAAGAACGTGGACTTGCATTTATTATGCGGTGTTTGTTTGCAAAAGAATTTAGGGTTTTACCCTAGAAGAATTTGCATGTCTATATGTACTATTTATTGTATGAATTAATTGATATACGCTTGAATCTACTGAGTATTTCGTATGAAATATCCATTCCTTTCAAATTAAGAAATTTCAGGTTTCGGGGTCTGCGGTGAAATAACAAACGGTGGCTACAATTAAATTGTGCTAAGAAAGATTGATCTTTTGAAAACTTATTTATATTTCATGGAGAAATACTTGATAAACTCCAATTATTTTGTGACAACTATCATGGATTGATGTACTATATTTGCCTTCCGCACTTCTAAAACTTCTATGAATGTTGTTGTTTTCTGCATTAAGCTATATTATAAGTTAGCAAAAAAATTCAAATTAATGCTCCTAGCATTTCAAAATTTGAGGCGTTATAGTATATGTCATAGAGTTGGAGCCGAGCGCTGACCATTATTGTAAATCACATTCCCATTATTTAGCCATTTAACAATTTAGACCATTTACAAATATATATATATAATTTCATTAATTATTTTGTTGTTGAGCAAGCTTTAACACATAGGGGCCTTAACCCCATTGTAGCCCGTAAGAAACTCTTAGACCTAAGCTATGAAACTTTGGCCCCAAACAACAAAATTTTGGCCCCAAGCAACAATTTCTTTAGATTTTTCACGAAAATTTTCATCTCCTCATATTGTATAAATTCCACTTTCGTCAATTCTTCACATTTGGCAACCCTAGCAACTTCATAGGTAAACTAGTTTTCTCACTTCACCACTTTTATCTCCACTTTCACTCGACACCATAGATTTATCACCATCATCGTCATCATTCAAATGCAAAGAAAAGATCCATCTCTACACTTTAATTTCCAAGCATATACATATACGACTAAACAAATGAAAAATTCTTCTTTTTTTTCCATTTTAACACACTCACACACATGCATACATTCAATATTTTTAGGGGAGAATTTCATATCTATCACATACATATACAATGCCTCTATACAAACAAAGCATTCATCTACAGTTTTCAACATTTATTCATACCTCTTCAGGCAGTGAGCAAAAGAAAAATGGAATAACATTTTGGTACATTCAACCACCGTGCACCACCACGGCCGACCGCCACCACCACCGACACCACCACCATATCTACACCACGAAAATTCATTCTTTCAACTCATTTCACAACTAGGAAACAAGCCCGACACTTTACCTTCACGTTTATACAGATATTTTGAATTTATTTTCGAATCTAGAGGTAGATTCTTGACTAATTTCAGCTTGGTTTACCCCATCCCACGTCGTGCTCATGCTCAAAATCATGCCTTTGCGACTATTGTCGTCACGTAGAGGATAGAAGCCGTATTTCTGCATGGGATTCACCGGCGACAGTGACGAAATCCGAGCTGCTCCTCTCCCTTGTTTGACTCCCCCAAAGTTTGAACAAGATGGGGGTGGGGAGGACAAATATAATACCTTTTAATATTTTATTTTCAGCTCACAAGTCTTAACATGTTTCAATTAAACCTAAGTTTTCTGTTTTGTTTAAGTAAGCATAAAAGTTTCTCGTTGGGTTACCTTTGGCCCTTGGAATTTTAATTCCTTTTAGATGAGTTCAAAAACTTACATTATATTTATTTTAGCGTATAAACTTTTACTTTCAATTAATTTAGTCTCTTGTTTTGGGATTCTTCCAAATTAGTTTTGAAAGTTTAAAAGATCTTAATTTTAGTTTATGTTTAGACTTTAGTTATCTAAACCTTTAAAGTAGTTTATAATTATTTTTTATTAAAGCTGTATTTTCCATTAAATATAAGATTTAATGACTATAGTCATGTAAATTCTAACTCTTGGATTATTGAATTTTTAAGGACTTCTAAATTAGTTTAAATAAATTTATTTATTTTTATTGCCAAATTTGTTAATCTTTGATTTTTTGGTTTCCCATAACCTTTGGGTATTAGCCACATTAGGCACTACAACCTTAAACATTTTATATAGTTATTTTATTATAACCTACTTTTAAAAATATTTTCTTTTACAAAATAGCTCATTTCTCATAAAAAATACTAATTTGAATTTTTTATTCTTTTTATAGACGAAGAGTGAAGAACAAAGAGAGTAGGCTTTTTCCGATTAGCTTGACTCAGAGAAACTTGAGGTAGATTGTTTTATAAAGATATTTTCCCAAAAGTAGTTCTAATATTGATCAGTTGTTATATGAATGTGCATATAGAGGTGTGATTTATGTTCTCATATATTATTTGCATGAGCTTAATTGTTTTATACCTGAGACGAGACGAAATGAGACTTTTGCATATGTTTTACTGCTATGCATGGATTTTGCATGCATGTTATGATGTTACTATACGCACTAATATTTTAAATGCCTTAGGGCATGAGACGAGAGTTGAAAACCTGCATTCAGCATATGATGCTTGTTTTCGAGTAAAGGCTATTTAAAACTGATGAGATGTGAATTGTATTTTTATATCTATGTTTGTAGTATATATTAGTTAATATTGCGCTAAGTCTACTAAGTATTTCTATGAAATACTCTCTCATTTCAAAATTAATATTCTACAGATTTGGAGTCGGAGGAGACTTGTTAAGCAATGATGGCTTTCAAAAAGAATCAATAAATAAATTAGCTTTATTTTGAATGATTCGAACTTTATTTAAGTACTCTGAAAATGTTTGATTTCGTGTGAAACAGTTTGGTTTATCACTATCAAACTATCTTTTATATTATAACTTTTGAATCAAGATATTTTCCACTTTATATCAGCTTTTGATTTTAATTAGAAGAAAAAATGTTTCAGGTATTTAGAATCCGGTGTGTTACATTGGGTGAAATGAGTGGGGATTTATTGTTTGGAAAAACCCGTTTTATAGGAATTGATTGAGAAAGACATAAAGAACAAAATAAAAAAAGAAAAAGAAGAAATTAATTAATGTTGACTGATTTCACGACTGGCAAGAGAATTAAATTGACCGTTCAAAGTGTGTGGTTGGTCTAAGATATTGAACTGGTTTCTTTCACGTTGAGGAGGTGACCGGAAGTTGGCCTCAGTTTGCACACAGAAATCATACTTGTTTTGGAAGATCATATGAACTTAAATTTTTTGAAGAACTTCCATTAAGCAAGTTTGTTCGCGTAAAGATAATAAAGTGAAAAAGTAAAAAAAAAAAAAAACAAAAGGAGGTTCATGTTTTTGCTTGTGTTGCATGTTATTTTGGTGCTTTGTGCTTTTGTTATTTGGAGACAAACAATAATTTAGGTTTGGGGGTATTTGACAGCTGTATAAATTATATTGATTAAATACTCAAAAGTGCATTTAAATACTTAAATTTTATGTTTAAAATGTGTATTTACGTGTTTATATGTTAAATATTAGGTTGCAACCAAAGAAGAAGTGAACGAATTTAGACCAATTGTGCAAACTTTATGAAGATTCGGGGCCAAAATTGAGTAAGAGAAGAGTTCAAGGATCAAAAGAATGAAGAATAATTTCCAGCTGAAAATTTTACATTGCGGCGTAATAGTTTTTCCTTGCACCCTGAATGAAGGAAATTGTAGAGGAAAATTTGTATTGTGTTGCTGCAAGGTTTTACACTGTGCTGCCGCATAGTTAGGCGGGGCAGTTACGTGGATTTTTTTTCCTAATCCGTTTTGAATTCTATTTTGGATAATTCTTAGGCATGACTTTAGGGCTCTTTTTTCGGGCATTTAAGTTTTTTATAAAGGGTTTAGGTTGAAGAAAAAAAGGAGGACAAAAGAGTTATATACAACACAGCAACATTATAGAAAACAGGGAAAAAACACAAGAACTTCGAAGACTTATGGATCGAGTTTAAGATTCAAGAAGAGAAGCTTGGTGCAAGATTTCTTCATCTTATTTAAGATCTAATTACTCAAGTTGTGCTCTTTGTTTTATTTATTTGTGTTTTTCATCCATGATGTGTACTTAATTTTATTTAGGACAAACTGTGTAACCTAGTTGGAACACTAGTCGTCTTTTTCGATATTTAATTCATGCATAGATTCTTATTGGTGTATTATTTTGTCTTCATCTTTTTGGCCACTTGATGAATAAAATTTATGGACTTTTATTGAACTCGAAAGAAGAAAACTTAAGTTATCTTATGCGATATAAATCATTAATTAATACAAATCAAAGAGATTCGCGTGTGGTTAGTGCGATCACTATAGGTTGAACTCTAGAAAGTCTTACATGAATTTCTTGTTGACTAATGTATTTAAAAATGTTGATAACGCACTCACTCAAAGATAAATGAGGAGGCCTAATTAAATAGAATTAACTAGCTTCGAGAGGAGTAGTTAATTATTTTTGTGAAATTCGATCTGTAACATAAATTAATTGTCGCCAGACTAGGTGGACCAATTATGGTGAAGATGTAAGTTCTTACAAATATCCATCATATTAGTCCCTCTAAATCATTGTATATATTTTATTTGTTTAATTTTATTAACTTGTTTATTTTATTTTCTTTTTTTAACAAAACTCAATATTCGATCATTCGAATAAAGTGAGAACTAACAGTTTCGGTACTTACTCCGATTCTCGTGAGAATGATAACTCAGACTCATTTACTTGCCACGACCCGTGCACTTGCAGACATATCATTTTTAGTGAACATTACCTCTAAGGGAGGCAAGCCCCCTGAAAATTAGAATAATGAATTGATGCTAGAAATTGAAAAAAGAAAAAAAACATCAAAATAACATATGTAGTTTGAGTGATTTGGATTCATTCATTTCTATTGTCTTCAAGTTTGGCTTTCGTTTGGGTCTTCTTAGCAACCGCTTCCTTGGCAATTGTTTTTATTGAATCGCGCTTTTAACTACATCTATATCTCAGCCGCTATTTTGAAACTTACTTCTCCAAAACTTCCATTTTCATGTTGTGACGTGGGTTGATCTTCCTCTGATATGGTGTTCTTGAGTGCTTGAATGTGTAACTACCATTCTTCTTGCACCTAGTCCCCTCACTTGGGGCGATTCTGCAACCTAGTATCAGATTTCGGGGAAATTGGATATCACATTTACCTTATATGAACCTTGAGTCCCTAAGTCTAAAGTTCATAATTTAATAAAAAAGTCTGTCATGCATACAAAATCTATATTATTTGTGGTGGTGGCATCATGGTGGTCGTGGTTGTGGTAAAACTTAACAAATTAATTGAATAAAACTCAAGTTATGTTATATGTGTGACAAGATTTGTTATGCATATAACAAATTACGTTATGTGTGTAACTATGTCTGTTATGTGTCATTCTTAACAATATTTTTTTATGATCCGTATATGTAAATATATAGATCAAAGAACGTCATATACACATTACTCTGGGCATACCTAGGTATACAAAAATTTACAAAATATAGACAAAATCTAATGACCTATAGCTAGAGACTCACATTGGACTAAAACATTATGATACAATTTAAACATGACTTTGTATAAATGTGTTTTTACAAAGTGTTTGACTGGCATCTAGATTATTTTTTGAAATTATAATCTGCCGGAAAATTGAAAGTTTGAGGACATTCCCATAGAAGGAGATTGGAGGAGTACTCGTCGGAAATTTCACTGTTGGGGAAGATGAGACTCCTAGTTTAATTTTCAATTTTCAAAATAGTATTTTTTTTTTTTTTTGGGAGCAAACAACCTTGATGCATTGGAGAAGGTTTCAAGGGAAAGTCCGTCTCTTGTATGAACCATGTGCCATAGGCGTCTGAATTTTTGTCAGATCCGCTTTGTTGCACCTTTACCATTAGAGATGCACTAACGACTGCATAAATTGAACATTCTTTATGAGACAATATTATTATTATTGTTATTATTATGTGTAGTGATAGTAGCAGTGGTGTAGTGGTGAAAATAATAACAAATTTATAAAATAACAACCGTAACACATTTATTATTACAAGTGCAACGTTGTATTTTACAAAATTAAGTTTTTGTTTTCTAAATAAAGAAGGATTATTCATCCATTAAATATGGACATATTTGTAAATCGTAGGGCATTTTTGAAGCCTCCCAAAATATAAAAAGAAATGAAAATTTTGGGCCGGCCGATTCCCAAGTAAATCAATCAATTCTGTGATGACTTCGCCTATCCGGCCCACTGGGAAGTAACGAACCGTGGGTTTGTTACAAATAAATTAGGAATAGGCACCTTCCGTCGGCAAACTGCAAGAGGATGGCCCTTTCTTGTACCCAATATTATTATTATGATAATAATATCCTGGCGACTTCGACCCCATATACACACAACTACAAGTCCGCGCAAGAAACGGCACCGACGTCCAGGTCATCCCTGTGCAGCCTGGTCAACCCCAAGAGAAAGAAGAAAGTTTCCATCCATCGTTGCAATTCGTCCAGATTCCAGCTTAGGAATTTTCACCAATCCAGTGTCTATACTGTTAGTTCAACAAGACTGTTAATTTTTGACATGGATGATCCTTTTGAGAGTCCCATTTCTTCCCCTCCTTCAAAGACCTTGAAGACGTTGAATCACCTGCGGCACGTGGAATCTTTGTCCAGTTTCCCCTCTGGTGCAGGCAGGATTCCTAGATTGAATGCTGTTATTCTGGGAGAGTCGCTTGCTTCTGAGGAAGATGATATGGTTTTTCCCAGCGACGACTTTTCTCGACAGGCCCACGTTTCTTCTCCTCAGAAGGTTTGTTGGGATACGTGTTTCCGTCCTCGTTTTTGTCATCTGTTTGAGTGTTGATTTTGGAAATTGTGGCGCAGTATTTGGAGATGTATAGAAGGTCAATTGAGGACCCAGCAGGATTTTGGTCGGACATTGCGTCCCAATTCCACTGGGAAAAGAGATGGGGCCAGCCGGTCTGCTTGGAGAATCTTGATATCCGAAAGGGAAGGGTCAAGATTGAGGTTGCTGTTTATCTTTGTCGCATTTCCTTTTCCAATTCACGCCCCAATTTTTACTTCTTTTTTGAGCTAATTTGTAAAGTTGAAACTTAGAAGTTACAATAATCATGTCTCGTGGAACAGTGGTTCAAAGGCGGTATAACCAACATCTGCTACAACTGTCTAGACAGAAACATCGAGTTAGGGAATGGTGAAAAGATAGCTCTTTTATGGGAAGGAAACGAGCCTGGTACGGATGGTTGTTTGACTTATAAACAATTGCTGCAGAGAGTTTGCCAGGTGACATTTTACAATCATCTTCTGTTGATTTTGTTGCCCACATGTTTAGAGTGATTTCCTATTTTTAACTAGATTTTTGCCCAATGGATTCTGCTACACAGCTAGCAAATTACCTTAAAGACACTGGGGTGAAAAAGGGTGATGCTGTTGTGATTTATCTGCCGATGCTAGTGGAACTGCCTATAGCTATGCTGGCTTGTGCGCGAATTGGTGCTGTTCACTCGGTACTTCACAAAAATTTGTTGTAAAATATATGGCCAAACTTATGAGGTGTTATAAAGAGCCTTATTTTACAAGGATCACTTTTTGTTACTCGGCAAATAAGATGTTTAAGAAGCACCTTGTACGCTTGCAGAAAGATCATCTTCCTCTTTGATAATACACTCTATTTTAGTTTTACAGACCTTAGACAGGCAAATATGGTGTTTTCTCTATGTTCAGGTTGTTTTTGCTGGATTCTCTGCTGAATCTCTTGCCCAGAGGATTATGGATTGCAAACCAAAGGTTGTATTGACTTGTAATGCTGTTCAAAGGGGATCGAAGATCATCTATCTCAAAGATATAGTGGACATTGCCCTTGCAGAATCTGCTAAAAATGGCTTGAATAAAGGTGAGACATGAGTTCCATGGATCAAAGATCATCTGTCTCAGAGATATACTGGGCACTGCTCTTTCTGGGCAATGATAAATTGATACCATGTATACTGACTTTATACAACCTTATAGATGTGGTTGTTGTAAGAAAGAAAAATAGCCAAAAGCCTAATATTCCTCCAGCTTGAGAGTATAGTAGTGCATAATTTTCAAACCAAATGTTATACCATGTTCATATTATGACCCTTTAGATGATTCCTTAGACGAGCTTTCAAATCATGATGTAAGTGCAACTTCTGAACCTGTATTGAGGTCTATTGAATTATGGCACTCATATGAACTTTTACATAGTGAGGTGAGTGCAATTTCTAAACATAATAAGTTCTATACTTCTATTAAATCCTCCCCCCTCCTCATATAAGCTTTTACACCACAAGGTTAGTGCTATTTCTCAACCTATACTGAGTTCTGTTTTATTTATTTCTTTATTTATTTTGAGGAACTGTACTGAGTTCTATTGAATTAGGTCCTCCTCCTCTTTGTGAACCTTTATTAATTTATATTAAATTATGATCTCCTTGAATGAACTTATATATTATGAGGTCAATATACTTTCTGAATCTTAGTAGATTGTATTGAATCATGTCTTCCTCCTTATATAAGCTAAAGATCACTAGATCAGTGCAATTTTTCAACTTATATTGAGTTCTACTGGATTATGTCTCCTCAAATGAGCTTTTTCAGTGCAACCTATACTGAGTTCTACTAAATTAGGCTCTCATTGGTATCATATTCTATTTTAAAATAGATATCACTCAAGCTAATTAATTAGATCAACATATTCCATGGGATTTGCATGTAAAATCTCTACACCTGTTCTACTTAATCTATTTCTATTTAGAAATAAAAATAGAATGCTAAAGGATGTCCTCCTCTTCTTTCTAAACCTATTCCGAATTCCAGTGAACTATGCTCTTGCCCTCTCGCATTTATTTCTGAATAGATACTAAGTTCTATTGAATTATGTTCCTCCGCTCTTCTATGAGCTTTTACATTACTGAGGCCAGTGTAAATTCTGAACTTATATGAGCTTTTACACCATGAAGTTGTTGCAATCTATGAACCTACACTGAGTTCTATTTAATTTTTCCCTCCCTCTTTTTGGAACCATATTGAGTTATATTGAATTATGTTCTTTTACTCCACCTTGTATGAGCTTTTGCATCACAAGCTTAGTGCTAATTGATTTTTGTTTTCCTTATATGGGCTTTTCCTTCATGTGATTAGTGCAATTTTTTAACCTATAATCAGTTCTATTCAATCATGTCCTACATCACAGGGTCGGTACAATCTCTGAGCTTGTAATGCATTCTATTGACTTAAGTCCTCTTTTACGTTTTCCCCCCTAACCCTTATAGTAAGTTCTATCGAATTATGTTCTCTTCCACTTCCTTATATGAGCTTTTTACATCACGAGTTTGATGCAACTCTTAAATCTGTCCTGAGTTTTGTCAAATTATGTCCTCATCCTTATTCTGAACCTATAACGTGTTATATTGAATTATTTTCTCTTTTTGAACCTATCTTGAATTCTATAAAATTATGTTCCTATTCTTCTCTCCTGCTGCATGTTCATGCTTTTACATTACCATGTACATGCAATTTTTGAACATATACTTTGTATTGGATTCCTCCTACTTATATGAGCTTCTACCTCATGTGGTCAGTGCAATTTCTGAACTTATAATGAGCTCTGCTGAACTATCCCGTAACCCCAGCTCCGCTTCCCACGAGTTAATGCTAATTGATGACATGTCTGATTGCTGGCTGATTTAACACGAATAATAATGCAATAGTCATTAAAATAAGGGTTAAATTGTAGCAAAGTTCCCCAACCTTTGCATTCATTTGTACTTTTGTCCCAGTTGTAAAGTAGATTGCTTGTCATATATTAATGTGTCTATCTAAATCCCCTATAAATAGAATTACGAGTACAGTGGATAAGGAATTCAAAATTTACTAGAAATAATCCTAACTAGAATGAATTTATCAAGATAAGGGGTGGAAATTGAATTTATCCTAACTAATTTTTTCAATTTGATTTAAAATACATTTTCCAACTGTCCTGAACCTTTAAAAGGGTGTTTGAAGCTCTTTATTTGCCCTCTTTTTTTCCAATTTATAATTTTACCCACTACTGATTTGACATTTGATTTGATAACTATTCAATTACAACCACACATTTCACATTTTTTTACATTTCCAATACACATTCTCTTTATAAATTCTACACATAAAATGTGCCATAAAGAGCTTCAAGCACTCGCTAAATATGGACCAACAAGTCCCCAACCTTAGGACATTCATTTGCACTTTCATCCAAATACATATATTTAATAATTAAAAATGTTAGGGTCCTTTCGACAACCATATAAATGGGATCCTGTAATAACTTAAATTAAGTGTTTGTTTGATTTTCATTCTACACCACATTATAATTTCACCAATCACTGATTTGACTACTGAGTTGACAACCTTTTGAGTTATAGCTACACATTACAAACTTCTATTAAATCTCCACCACTCATTTCACCTCATTATAATTTTCTCATGATAATTTGATTCCATAATGGGAATTAAACACCCACTAAATTCGTAAGAGTACGTAGAAGTGACACGTGAAATATGAGGCTAACTTAGATCGATAACTGGACAATTGAAAAGCTTAAAAACCAAAGTAACATAGAGTAATTACTGATCTTCGTCCCCTTTAGCATTCTACCGCTATTTTGAAATTAATATAAAATGATTGAAATTGAATGGTGGAGATTTTTCAAGTAGTGTGGTACCATGCCATATGAGCGCATGGCTAGTTTAACCAATTTCTATTTTTATCTAAAAATAGAATGCTAAAAGTGGCCAAAATTTCAAGCTTCGAGAAAAATCAGGTTCTGTATAAAAAGCAATAAATTGATAAATCATCTTGAAAATATTAAAATATTAAGTGCTTTTTAGTTATCCAGTTATCTAGAATATTTATTTAATCAAATCAATGTGCCATTGTTCATTAAATAATTAATTCAACCATCATTATTTTAGAATAGCTTTTAATTATCATTAATTTACAAGGATTATATAACAACATAATAAGAAAAAATGAGCAGGTATATTTTGTTTTATTTCTTAATTTTTTGTTTCCATTATTGGTGAAGCCAATTAGAAAAAAACATGACTATTGAATTTTCCACATTACGATGAATTTCCCATAATCTCTTTTACCCCTGACTGAAACTGTTATGGTTTGATAGGCTAATGTGCCCAACAATCAGCACTCTTCTCTTTGGCATCCTCCACAGCTACAAAAGTAATTCAGAATTCATGTGATAATAATATGTAACACTGTAAAATATTCGTTGCTGAATTTGTTGATCTGATAGTAACTTCTCTGATGAGTTGCGGAGGGAGGTATTTTGTTTTCTGTGGTTTCCTTTATATTTCTTAATAATTACTTTATTTTTGAATGGCGAAGGAACAGAAGGGTGAGAAAACTGTACTTATTATCCTTTCTGTAATGTTTTTACACTAGCAAAGATGACCAGATATATTAGCTTTAGATTTAATAGTTACTATAGTAGTCCCCAATTTTTCTTGAATGAGAATCAAAAATGAGAAAACTGAGTGCTGTGTTTTCTTGTCAGTTCTTTTTATGGTGTGCTTCTCTTCAGTGAAAACCAATTTTATGGAAATATCTTATAAAAATGAACTACTCCAGAGGAATATCACTCTTCGTTGAACTTATTATGTATTTGTATTGGCAGATGTATGTTTGACCTATGAAAATCACTCTGCCTTGGAGAGGGCTAAAACTAAATGGCAGGAGGGAAGAGATGCATGGTGGCAGGTTGGATGAGAACATGACTAAGGCATCATTGTTATTCTAGTTTTCTGTACTTGAAAACATACAATAAAGTTGGAGCAAACTTATAAAGCTATAGAAGTATTTCTAGATTTTTTTGCATAAGCTTGCATCAAAAGTATTTCACTGCGTGATTTCCATTTTCAGTTCTGATGCCAGAACAGAAGAAGCTAATGCAGTAAATTACAGATGCCACATATTTATTTATGTAATATGCTGCGGTAGTTCTTGTTCACGGTTTATTGCCTCCCCTCAAGTCAGACAAATACTCTGTGTGGATGACTAGCTTTTTGACCATGTCAATTTGCATGAATATATCTAAAGACTTTACTGGTATGTTCTAGTCCTATGAATAGCAGACAATGACCTCACCTGTCTTCAGGCATATTAGTAAAATGGTGTCTGGCAAGTCTTGATTTGAGTACTCAACACATTTTCTATTTGGCATGCCTACCGGCGCTGGAGAGTTGAGTTGACGCCACTATGTATATTCCCATGCTACTTTAACCACTTAGATTGTTGCATGACTCTTACCTGAAGTATTTTTCCTCTCTCAAATATTTGCTGATCATTATACTGAATTATTATTTGTAGGAGCATGTTTTTTATTTTTCTGGTTTCAGATCTTATGTTTTGGTATTTGATCGTATGTGTATTAACTAGTGCTCAAAAAAGCATAAGGCTTGAAAAAGTATCGAGGCCTACTAAGACTGCTTATCTTCCTCGTCTGCTTACAGGACGTCATTACTAAATATCCAGCTACTTGTGATGTGGAATGGGTTGATGCAGAGGATCCACTGTTCTTGCTCTACACAAGTGGAAGCACTGGAAAGCCCAAGGTATGAAGTCATTGGTATAAGGAGAAGTCTTTACTTTGCTCTCATGCTTCAACTTTTTCAAGAAAATATCCTTGGATTTCTAAGGGAGTCCTGCACACAACTGGAGGATACATGGTATATACAGCCACAACATTCAAATATGCATTTGACTACAAACCATCAGATGTTTATTGGTACACAAAACTTTGTTCTTACTGTCATTCATTCAGCACTTGATCAATCCTGCTAATTATTGTTTGAGTTATTGTCAAATAACGTATTTCTTCAGGTGTACAGCTGATTGCGGGTGGATTACAGGGCACAGCTATGTCACCTATGGGCCTCTCCTGAACGGAGCAACTGTCTTGATTTTTGAAGGGGTAACTATAATTAGTTCCGATGTCGCTTAACCACTCAAAAATTTTACAATTGTCTAAAGAGTTAGTGAATGAGTTCTGTGGCTCTTTGAACCTCATTATTTACCCAAATCCTTATCCCCTCATTATAGTTTTTACCTACCCCTTTGATTTCACTACTACTCAATCACATCCATACATTTCATACTTCTTTAAATTTACACCGCTCATTCTACCTCTCCATTGTAATTTCCTCACACTTTTGCACAATAATGAGATTCAAGCTAGCAGGTAGTTGCCAGTAGGATCCTGAGGCCTGGGTAAAATGAAAGGATAAATTACTTGCAAGTTTTTTAGCAAAACCCTGTTTGTTTCTCTTGCAAATTGTTTGACTTGTAACCTCTCAACCTCCTTATTGAGCGATCTGAACCTTCTTGTCAATAATATCACTTCACATGCTTCATTACCTTTAACATTAATTACCTCGGCATGTTGTACGGCGTGGCGGGGTTGGGTGCGGGTTGCGGGGCAGAAGAAAATCCCCGCAAATGCCGCACAACCCCCTTTTTTTCAAAAAATCTTGAACCCGCCTTTTAGTGAATCAAATTGGAACTCTGCCCCCCAAAAGTGGAATCAAATTGGGAAAATATGCAAACATATTTGAAACAATTCATTTTGAATATGAAGAAAAATGGACCATGGGGTAGAATTTATAGATTAAAGGTATTGAACTTGGGGGAAAATGAACTTTCTTAACTTCGGGGAAAAATGAACTTTCTTTCTTGAATTTTACCATCTCTCTCCAAAAATAAGTTGCCACAACCGGAAATCCATTCTAGAGAGTTGGAACCGAAATTCAATATAAAAATGAAAATCCGTTGTTTGAAAAATAAAGCCAAAAAAAATAAAAAAATAAAAATAAAAAAATGACCTACAAGTTATGAGTTACTCCAAACAATTAAAGCAAAACATCACCTACAAGTTTCGAGCAATGATAGCAGCGTGCATGAGTGTGATGAACGATGAAATGAAAAATTAAAGGGGGCTAGAATTTTAAGTCCGGTCATTATTATATACTCCCTTTCATTTAATTTTTTTTTCTTTATTGTAAAACAACTTCCATCAAAATACAAATATATAGTCTTTTGGATGCAAAAGGCAATGATGGTGTACACTTTGTTAGTATTTTGTCTGACATTGATATCATTATACTGTAATTGAGATGATGTATATGGTATGGTTTTATAAATGAAGTCTTACCCCTAAATATAGCAATTTTGGGTTCCTTGCAGATCCCTAATTATCCTGATGCTGGACGTTGTTGGGACATCGTTGATAAATACAAAGTATCTATATTCTACACAGCCCCCACACTGGTGCGGTCTTTGATGCGTGAGGGAGATGAGGCAAGAATATAACTTGCTAATACAATTTATGATATTGTTTGGTCATTTATATTCATTATTATTATTGTGACACCCTTAGTTGATCTTTCTAGCTTTTCTTTTGTCATTTTCATAGCGTGTGCTAAATTTTTAAAGACAGATGGGTGGTGAATTTTTTACCTCTAATGTGGTTGGGAAAATTAAGTTTGTTGATAATAAGCCAGGGAATATTCTTATTCCTATTATTATTACTATTATCTTACTCAACTCAATTTCTTTGACATTTTTATTAAAAATGCAATGAAAAATGATTGATCTTGCTAAGACCCACTTGGTCTAGTGGCATCCAAGTGTGTTTCACATACCCTTCATTAAGGATTTGGTTCCCCTTAACTACAATCCCTTTGTATTCCCCCCCCCCCCCCACAAAAAAAAAAAAAAAGGGAAGTTTGATCTTGGACCTGGTGGATAAATTTGTTTCCTTGAATAATCCTAGAATCACTTCTCGAATACTTTGGTATGTGAATGTGATAATAGGAAGAGGGAGTGCAGCTGAGGAAGAAGAATGTATGCTTTGTGTACTAAAGTTAAGAAAGCTATTGTAGAATGGTTATTATGGGTTATACTAGAAAATGGAGCAAAGGTTAAGATGGTTGGGCGATGAAAAACCCAATAAATGTCCAACTATTTATAATAATAAATCTAGATAAACTATAACTCCTTATCCTGGTAGATCTCCATCACTGGGACTCGTACTTCATAAATCTAAAGAATCCTTAATTTGCAAGAGTAACATGATCACAGCAAATTAGGTTGAAGGAAGGAAATTTATTCATAGTTAACAGTTAAAGCCTTGATCACCTCCATTTCTATTATGGCCGGAGTGTACTTGTCGTAGTGCTTTTCTTTTATTATCCTAAATTGTGAGCGACCATTGTCCCACTAAAGGTAATTATGCCGTTTGTGAACACATAAGCTTTATATCCTGATGCTTCACTTCTAGCTAGCGAGTGCTAATGCCCTTGATCACTGTTGTTGCCCTTGATTATGTTATGAATTATAATTGTGAGTATGGACAATTAGAAAGCTATAAGCCTACAACTACAAGGCATTCAATCACATTTGCACCTACTGATTATGTGTGGAAATGCATGTCTATTTTCCATGCTGACATTCTTTGAAACAATTATTGTTGCAAACATGTGATTAATGCGGGTATTACCATGGTTATCATATCAAACAAAGTCTGTCATTACTAAGTTTAACCAATCTCCTCATCATTTTAAAGTATCTTAGTTAGATGAGAGCTCGTTCTCTATTATGGAGATGTCTTGCTATCCTGTAGTTAGGTCCTTATTCTTAGAATTTATTTTATGACGTCCACCTGTGGTCCTAGCTCATTTTCTCAGGTCTTTGTTGGCTATATGATCATGATGTCAATCTGTATGGGCGCAATAATGTTCATGAATTTAAACAAGGGACAAGAGTATCTTGAGTCTTCCTAAAAATCCTCCCTCACCTCTCTCATTGAGAAATGGTTACTAGCAAAATCCATCACCCCACATGCACCAAACAATAGGGTCCATGTTATCTTTTGAAGATTGTAAGCAGTTAATCTAGCTTGATCATTTTGTTAGTGCCTGTTACAACCTCCTGGGTGGTAGAACTTACCCTCAAAAGAAGGGAGGGTGCCCAAGAGGTCACAACTTCATGGGTAGAACTCACCCTCAAAAGAAATTGCTATTGAACAAGATGAGATATTTTTATAATATGAACTATTAAAATTCAAAATAATTTCATAATTTTTAGTAATTAAAATCCAAATGAGCAAAAACTTGTTTTTTCTCAGTCACTCAATTGTTTTCCAATCACATCAAATTTAACTTGTGTGAAGTGAATGAATGTCTAAAAATGAAGTATTGTCACGGTCTCTAACAAATTAGAGTATAATTTCATGATATATTCGTGTAGATATATTCGTGTAGAAAGTACAATGAGATTTTATTATCTGTCCGTTTTAGTTTAGAAAACTATGGATTTTTTCTTTATTTTATTTTAAAGAAAGATAAGATTCCACGTTTAACAAAATTACCGTAGGTTTTGTTAGATGGCGTGCGGTGTCTCTGTGCCGTGTGTGTATTATGTTCTTGTAAAAAAAAAGTTTAATTTTTAACGATATAGTTTGAATATTTTTACTTTTTCTAATTTTTTACATCATTGAATAAGAATTTATATATATAGCTTTTTTATTTCAAATTCACATCCAACTTGAACAAAAATAAAATAAGTTATAAGAAAAATGTTCCCGTTAAACAAAATTCAGTGATAATGACGTGATACTAGTAATAATTTTTTAAATGCTTATAAAGTGGTTACCTTAACTCTTTAGGGGCAAAAAAAATATATGGTTACCTAAACAAAAGGTAAAATCGGATTATGTATTTTTTCTTATTAGTTCATATTTTTATTATTTTCTTGTATACCAAAATTTATTTATCTTTTGGATTTTGTAATAAAAAAAATCTATCGAGAGTAATATTTGAAATGGTATGGAATTCTGTTAATCAAATTTCGCGTTGGGGACGACCCATTTAAATCCTACAAATTCCATTAAAAAACTACGTAAATTCGTGGTATAGAATTCTATAGAATTTGATGGATGCTATGGAATTCCATAAAAATCCATACAACTCAAAAATTCCATCAAATTCCATGTTGAGTACACCCCCATAAGCGTATGTTACATGTGTTAGATGAGCTTATTTCTACTTGGTTTTTCAAAATAGATTTGTGTAGGCCGTAGTGATTCATCAAATGGAAAGTTTCCTTGAAGATGAGTGGAAAACTACATTTAAGGCTAGATAGGTTGTATAAGTGGTTCGCCGTGTCTTTTAGGAGGTTTATGTACCGAATACTTTTATGCTTATTATTATGAGTCATCTCTTAAGATCCGGCATGGATAACTTTGTTTTTAATTTTGATGATATCCTTTTCTGTAGCTATGTTACTCAGACTTGGGTGCAAATTTTGAGCACCATCTAGGGGTCAGATTCTTTATTTTCCAAAATTCAAGATTCGAGGACACAGTGAAAATGATCCAAATAGTGGACACTTGGATGGGGATATGGCTGATGAATAGAAAATTATTTTAAAAATTAATAAACAAGTTAATTTTTTTCATCTGAAAAGTATTTTTATCCAGAAATGTGGTCCTTTAGAAACATTGTCGCTTATTGTTTAAGAATTGTAACCCATTAAAAATTTCTGTTATCTTTTAAGTTACCAAATATGGGCTGTAACACCAGTGCTTCTTCTTCATTACCCTCCCTTGTCAGTTTGTCTCTCAGTAGGTTTGCTTCTTCCTTGTGGCGTAGCCGCAGCTTCTTCTTCTCGACAAATTAGGCTCCTCCTCCTCCTCCTTACGTACTTTTAGGATATATATGGTATTATATTGTTGATGCTGTACATATGCAGAGAATATGAATCCATTTTAGTGGTCTGTTGTAAGATTATTTTTATTGTCATGTGCTGTACGATTCATGAATATCAAAGTAAAAAAGATAAGATGAAATTTATTAGGCAAACGTTAAATATCACTTGGAGACTAAGCCAATTGTAACATTCTTCCGATCTTTTCAGAATAGAACTTGGTCACAGAAATCACATCCACACATTATATTGGACCCAAATCTACTACACGAATCTCCACCGCTCTTTCCCCGAAAAATCTATTCCTAGTTCAAAATAGAAGTATTTTGCCTACAGGGGCTATGTATATAGATTACAAAGGCAAGGCAGTTGACAAATACATACAAGCTTAACGTTGGAAGTCATTCTAGTGAAATTGCTATTGCAGACTTCATGGTGAGCCGTAATCTAATAGCGAGGAAGTTGATGATAATGTATTTATGAGAGATGAAAGAATGAACTTCTAAATCACAGAGGAAGCAAAGATGAAGTTTTTTAGCTTGAATTAACAGTTTGATGGAATCATTATTCAATATGAATTTCGATGTGCACAACAGAGGTAAGGATGGAGTGAATTTGAGTTACCACACAAATTCTTTTCACTGGAGATGATATCATTGGACATCCTAGTAGAAGAAAGAAATATGAAGAATTGAAATAGGCACTAGTTGCATTAACGGTGTATGCTTAAGGATGAGAAATACAATCATGCATCAATTTAAATAAGTCCCCATAAATTACATAAATGACAAGCTTGGAGCAAAGTTGACATTGAACAATACAACTATAGAGGAGAATAATGTTTAAACATATCTATCAACGTGGTAGAAGTACTTGACCACTTTCCTTCTAATTGATTTTTTTCTTGTTCATCCAGAATCAAACACAAGTTTTCTCAAGTAGCGGAAAATGGTGTAGCACATTCCTATTATAAGTAGGGTTAGGATCTCTCCTTTTCCTAAAAGAATACGATTATTTCCAGACTAGGGATATAGCTCATTCCTCCTCTAACACTAGGAGTTTTGTTTTTTTCAGATCGGGTTAATTCTCATTGGAGTAGATTAGACACCATTGACTTGTGCCTTTATACATAGAGGCATTCGAAATTTTTTTTGCATGTAAGTTCAACACAATTTAAATAAATAAAATTTCGCCTCGAACTCTTTGAGTGTTCAATTGTCTCTTCTCGTTTTAAGATAAAAGGAACATAAATTTAACATAATATTGAGTATTTCAAATTAGGAAAGGAACACAAATTGAAGAATGATTTCCATACCCCATTTCCAGTGCCCATTATCCATGGCATGACTTAGCATGTACTTTGTTTTAGGAGTACCAAAAACTAGCATGGGTGGCAATTCTATTTTAGTCGTGGTTGACATGATTTAAAAATGGCACATGTAATACTTTGTTCTAAATTTATTGATGATTTACATGCCAATAAATGACTTCTCAAAGAAATTACTCATCGTTATGGGATGTGCTCCATTATTGTTTCTAATAGGAAATTCAAGTTTGTGAGCCACTTTTGGGAAACTTCATGGGTAATTTTAGGCACTAATTTGAAATATCTGTATGCTCTACATCCACAAATTTACTGTTAGACTGAGGCACTCAAATGGGTATTTGGAACCTTGTCTTACCTGTAGCTAACTTTGCATTTAACAACCATGTAAAGACACTAGTAACAGCCCTTCTAAGATGATCAGTGGGCATTCTCATCACCATCCAAATGACATTATTTCGTTGGTTATTTCGTTGGCTGCTGGTTTCCTGTAGACTTTGCATATCATATTTGAACCATACACAAAAATGAAGTAAAATTTCTTAAAGTAATCTGACTCACAAACTTGCTGTGAACTTGCATTGTTGGCATAGAAAATTTCAGGCTCTTGATTATATTATGATCATAAGCATTTTTCTGAACGTTCTATAAACTTCATGCTCATTCCATGCTTCCTCTGCCATCATAACAATGTTGGATCTAACGTGAATTCTGTAGAATTGCTTATTTATATATTAGTCGTGTCTTCAACATATCTGCCACCATCAAGGCACTTTTGAGCCTCTAGATTTTCCTACGTCTATTTCAATAGATATACTAGTTCTTCTAGTGTCATGAGCTGCTACTGTACCGCTAACTCCTACAGAAGATATAGATGAAGTCCTCAATAATCAGTTGATTCTCAAAATTGTGTCTATCATTGATTTTTAGTGGATAGATCGAGCACCAACTGAAGATATATTTTGGGGCCTAGCTAAGCATGCCTGACTCCTATTTGGGCTTTAAGTTGGCAAAGTTGAATTCTCTTCACCGAGGATTAATGATGGAGAATTTCATATAGCCAAGAGACTAAAAGATAGGATTCGTTAGAATGTTACCATTTCTAGTTGTTATCTAGATCTTGGGGCGTTATCATTTCTTTATTTTTGTCTATAATTTTTTTTCATTAGGGCTTTCTACCATTTGGTTTCATCATAATTTTTTGTAGTTCCCTTGAATCAAAAGACTATTCAATAAGATGGATCTTGGACTTTATTTTCAACAGATCATTTACTATTGAGTTTAGATAGATCGGAAGAGCACACGTGTGTGTGTGTATACAGATATATATATATATATTTTTTTTCCTTTTTCTCCCATTTCTTTATCTCCTCTTCTTGTGTTCTTTCGTTTTTTGTGGAGCATCACGTTAGCTTTCGGGTCTCAAACTTCTGCTATTGTTTCCTCTGCATTTAAATATTGGATTAAATTCTCTTATGTAAGTAGACAAATCAATCTAATACATAGATTTGTCCCTTTGTTACTCCCTTTTTGTTAAGTTTGATTTCTGGTGAGACTATTGAGCTCAAGTTATACTACGGAAACACTTTTGTAATTGGTATCATGATTTAATAGTTACCTTGTTGCCATGTCTCATTGCAAGTCTGTGATTAGTTTACATAGGGCACCTCTTCTAAAATTTTTGTATGTTCATACTAATTTATCTAAAGAACAGAAATGTTTTAAGCTGGGGTATGACTAGATGCAGACAACTGCTAGATTGGGAATGATACAGATAAGTGGATGAATGATTTTCCTTGTGTTCGTTTTGCAGTACGTTACGCGATATTCACGCAAGTCCTTGCGTGTTCTTGGCAGTGTGGGAGAACCTATAAATCCAAGTGCATGGAGGTCTTTCATTTATTCTGACTTCACTCTTCTAACTTTTACTGTTCTGGGGATGGTAAAATATTTGGGATGAAGTCTTGCTTATATATTTATTGCCTTTGCAAAGGTGGTTTTTCAATGTGGTTGGAGACTCGAGGTGCCCCATTTCTGATACTTGGTGGCAGACTGAGACTGGTGGCTTCATGGTAGATTTGCTTGCTACTTTATCTTTTGGTTTCCTTTTTCACCATCTGTCATATTATAACTGTGGTAGATATTATTATCTTGTAGATTACCCCTTTACCAGGAGCATGGCTACAAAAACCTGGTTCTGCTACCTTTCCTTTCTTTGGAGTGCAGGTGTGTCAACCAAGATATCACCTAAGCCAAACTCTTCCAGCCCATCTTTATTTTGCATCTTCATTTTCTGTTGATGTTGGTATTTGATTGAATAGTAGGAAGTTACTATCATCCTTTCCTTTCAGAAGGGAAGGTCAATTATTTATTATCTTTTTCAGCTTCTTCTGGACTGTTAACACGGTCATATTTGATGCATGGTGACCTGCTTGTTAGATTAAAATTGTGTATAAAATTTTTTATGAGATATCTCTTGAAGAGGTTATACCTTTCCAGTTATACCTTTCCAATATTTTCAATCTAATGGAAGCCTTGAAAGAGTAAAAGTTACACTTAACAGGTGTTTTGGAAAATACATTATCAAATTTCAAATTTCAAGTATCTCACCTTTACTGAATTTTGAATCCTTAGCATGCTGAAAAGATGATGTCTGAAATGGTTTATGCCTTTCATGATTTTTTTTTTTTTGCTTGTTCTTAACCAAGACTATATAGCGCCAAATTGGTGTTAGCCCCGCATATCAGCAACACACAAGAATTGTCTTTAACTGTGAATCTTGTAGCATCAACTAAAGAGATTTATTTATAGTTCAAAACATTATCATTGTTTGGATACTGAATCATGCATTAGTGGATATAAAAATTATTAAACACTTCTTCTCTGATTCGACAATGCAGCCTGTCATAGTGGATGAGAAGGGTGTTGAGATAGAAGGTGAATGCAGTGGATATTTATGCGTGAAAAGCTCCTGGCCTGGGGCCTTCCGAACGCTTTATGGCGATCATGAAAGATATGAAACAACATATTTCAGTGCCTTCCCTGGCTACTACTTTAGTGGAGATGGCTGTAGCAGGTATTTTTTGCTTGAAGAATATGCAGTTTGTTCACAAGTTTCTATATCTTATGAATATATATTGGTTGCCCTGTTCCTTTCCCTCTCCATCACTCATCTTCTCATCTTATTTTTTGTCCCTTATTATATGAATTCAGGGACAAAGATGGTTACCATTGGCTCACAGGAAGAGTTGATGATGTAATTAACGTCAGGTATGGTTCTTAACTTTCAAATCGTAGATTTGATAAATCAAGAAATGGTTGGTTGGGTTGTACTCTGAAAAAATTTTAGAGTGGTCTAGAGTTACTGGTTTCGCTTTGTCAACATGTATAGTGGACACCGTATCGGCACAGCAGAAGTGGAATCGGCTCTAGTTTCGCATCCCCAGTGCGTTGAAGCTGCTGTTGTTGGGGTCGAGCATGAGGTAAATTTATGTCATGTTTACATAGTCCCTCGGTTCCACTTAGATACGCTTCTATTCCTTTTTCTTTTGTCCGAAATTATAGGCCAGTTCAAATCTTAGTTTTCTTATATACCTCTATTTAATTTGCATTGTTATCAACAAAATAAACCATTGAAGTGTAATAATTAGTAAATAAATAAAAAGGTATATGAGGAAAATACTCTTAAATTTTACTTATCCAACAACATTAACTGAACTTTTATTAATATTTATGAAAACTGGAGCAAGCCTATCTTTAGTGGGATGGAGGGAGTACCATTTAGATGCGCTCTATTTCAAATGATGTGCTTTAGCTCTCTTTGTTTTGAATCTGCTGCTGCTAGGTTAAAGGACAAGGGATATATGCATTTGTGACTCTAGTCGAAGGTACTACATACAGTGAAGATCTTCGCAAAAGTCTCATAACGACCGTGAGAAACCAGGTCTATTAACATTCCAAATCATTATTTTCTGAACAATTTTTCCCATGTATTGTTCTGGAAAATAGATAAGTTTGTGTCTGATAAAACTTTGATGGCTATATCAGATTGGAGCGTTCGCAGCTCCCGACAAAATCCATTGGGCACCAGGTCTTCCAAAAACTCGAAGCGGAAAGATAATGCGAAGAATCTTGAGGAAAATTGCTTCAAGGCAATTAGATGAACTTGGGGATATCAGTACACTGGCGGATCCAGGCGTCGTTGATCAGCTTATTGCGCTTGCCGACTCTTGAGTCCTGACGAATGACAACCGAAACTGATGAAATTCAAATTTAAGTCTGGTACTTTTTTTTTTTAAATTTTTTCCGTGCTTGTTTGGTATATATTCATATATTATCAACTTCTTATTATATACCACTTGCCCTGAGTGAAAGTAAAAGATAGAGAGTCGCACTGGTGTTTCTTCACGAGAGAATTTTGGTGTATTAACTTGGACTGCGTTTATTTATTACGGGAAAAAGAAGCAGAGGGGGCATTATAGTGTGTGCAAGTGACAACTCCCTCTGTCAAATATATACTCTAGCTTTCCTTTTTTGATGTTATAAATTTATAGTTTTATTTTATCTATCATATTAAGAACATCTCCAAGATAGACTCTCTCTTGAACCCTCGTGAGACAAACTTTCCCTTAGTTGGCTTCAAGAAGGGCCTGAATTTATCATCTTTGCTTTCTTTCTGTAATTCTTGTGGTATTTTTGAGTCCCTAATCAATGAAGGGGGAAATGTCTTTCCTTGCACCATGAGGAGGAAGCTATCCTGGAATTGGATGAGCAAAAAGTAGCAACTCATCTCCAGGAGGCGAAATGTGTACTTTTCCGTAAGATCCTTACTTGAAAATCTTATCATCATGAAGCGTTTAAAGCTAAAATGAGTAATCTTTGGAAACCAGAAGGCGGGATACAGATAAAATTCTTAGATGGAGATATCTTCATACTTAAGTTCAGCAATAACAAAGACAAGCAGAGGATACTTGAATCACAGCAATGGAACTTCAATTGAGCTTTTTTAGATACTTAACTCATAGCAATGGAACTTCAACTGAGCTTTTTTAGTCTTTGTGCCTGTTGAATATTACTCGACAAAGAAGAAACCCATTTTTTCAGCAGTCGCTTTTTGGATTTAGGTATACAATTTGCCCCTTATACACATGAGAACAGATATGGCTAAAAAGATTGGAAATCATTTGGGAAAATTCACTGATGTTGATTATGATAAAGAAGGATCATGTTGGGGGAGGTTTTTGAGGACACTCGTCGAAATGAATATTTTGAGGCCTCTACAAAGATTTATAAAATTAAAACTTGGTCAAAAAGGATGTTTTAACACGATTGGATCTTAAATATGAAAAGTTATCGGAACATTGTTCTTTATATGGGGTATATGTTTCATACATTTGAAAAGTGCCATGAAGACGTGCCTTCTGTTTTACAGAGAAAGGAGAACCACCGGTAGGCTCCCATTGGTAGTCTTGGGCGTGCAAAGAGAGGACAACAAGTGTAGTAATCAGTCCGGACTCTTAACTGATAATAGGATCATGGAGGGAGGAAGTAGTGACTATAAACATCAGCTGGTTGTTGTGGGCCTCGAAGAACAATCTGGGACTCATTCTAATATTTTATCAAGTGGCCATCTTGAGGGAAACCAGATTTCGCAAGAGCACATGCCCACTTTTAAGGATTATATGATTGGTGAGCATGATAACATCTTGCAAGGCGGACAAAATAGTGAGCATTTGGAAAATGTAAAACTGTCCACAGTGAGGCAGGTTAACGTAAACTGAGAAGAAAAAATCTAAGTTGTAATGAGGAAAAAAGCTTATGAATCTGGCCAAAAGGGAAATAGACTTGGAATTTCATTGAAAAGGAAGACAGTGGATAAGGAGGATTGCTCTATAGGCGAAAGGAAGCAATTTGAAAGTGGAGCTGGCACAAATGATCGTGTCCCAACGGTGGAGGCTATAAGAGCAATGAGCATCTTCAGTTGAAATGCTCAGGGTTTGGGGAGAGCTTGAGCATTGGCTAATCTCCAGAGGTCACTCCGTGACCTTTCTCTCTCTGTGGTATTCGTGATGGAAACAAAACTTTTTGGTTTGAAGGCTAGACGAATTAGCAAGTCCTTGATTTTCAAAATGGATTGCATGTGGTTAGTAGAAGTCGTAGAGGGGGTATATTTTTGTTATGGTCTGATCTCTGGAATGTAACTTTGCTGGGTTATTCACATTACCATATTGATGTCCTCATTTCAAAAGATGATAATTTTGAGTGGCGTTTAGTGGGCTTCTATGGTGACCCGTAAACTCAAATGAAGGGTCACAGTTGTAAGCTAATGAATCGTTTATCCGAAGCCTACTCCTACCCAATCATTTTGGTTAGCAACGTAATGAAATTGTCCCTCTAAGAAATGTCAGAACAACGGGCTTACTGGACGACAATGGCAGGATTTCTTAATACCACTCAAATATGATGTTTAAGTGATCTGGGTTATCGGGGACCAAAGTTTACATGGCGAAGCACACACTTGAGATCGGACTTCTTGGAAGAGAGACTTGATCAGGTGTTAGCAAGTCAAGACTGGAAAAGTAATTTTAATAGAGCACAGGTGACTCATTATGATTTTTATGGTTCCGATCATCAAGTAATCTTGTTGGAGATTGACACTTCAAAGCAAGATAGAGGTACAAAGGTTTTCTCTAGAGGATTTAAATTTGAGCTAGGATCAATGAAAGTTCCCGGGGATGTAAACAACTTATACAAGAAACCTGGGATGCAGCTGCTGTAGCTGCGTACTAGGTAAACTCAGCTTGTGCTGCTAAATTAGTAAGTTGTAAAAGGGAGAATTTTGTCAATATTCCGAATTGCATCAGAGAATGTAAGGAGAAAATGGAAATTTTTTATTCTCATGAGGCTATCAATCAAAAAGAGTTAAAATTTTAGAATTTGAAAGAGACTTAGCTAATATGTACAAGATGGAAGAATTTTATTGGACTCAACGAGCTTGAGCAGATTGGCTTAAGATGGGGGATCAGAGTACTCAGTATTTCTATTATAAAGCACGGAGAAATGAAATTCAAGGTCTAGTGAATGGGGAAGGGAAATGGTGCGGATCTCCTAAAGTGATAGAGACAATAGTCACAAATTTTATTTATCCGATCTTTTTAAATCTTCAAATCCAAACCTTCACTGGTATCAAGAGTTATCAAGTGGTTGGGGCCTCATCTATCCAACAACTCTTGTGAATTACTAGACAAGGCATTTACTAGTGAGAAGGTCAAGGAAGCCGCTTTTAGCTGGGGTCCTTTTAAAGCCCCGAGACCTAATGGGTTCTCCATGTTGTTTTCTTCCAAGGAAATTGGTAGGTCGTTGGCCAATATGTTCTCAATTTTTGCTTAAGGTTCTTGAATGATGGTGGCTCACTGGGTCGGTTAATCACATAAGCATTGTTTTGATTCCAAAGGTGAAGCATCCTACATCAATTACCGAGTTCTGTTCTATTAGCCTTTGCAAGTGATTAATGAGGTTATTAAGCAAGTGATTGACGAGGTTACTTCACCCTATCAAAGTGCCTTTGTACTGGGACATTTAATTTTAGACAACATTATTGCTACCTTTGAGATGCTACATACAATGAAAAGGAGAACATCGGGCAAGGCTAGCTTCTTTGCTTTGAAACTAGATATGATGAAAGCGTATGATCGAGTTGAGTGGCCATTCTTGTTGGAAGTGATGTCACGAATGGGTTTCTCATCTCGATGGATAAATTGTGTAAAAGGTTGTATTATTACTCTGTACCTTTTCTTTTGTCATCAATGGAAAAGCTCAAGGTTTTCTTTCTCCAAGTCGAGGTTTTAGACAAGGATTCCCTTTATCCCCAAACTTTTTTCTTATCTCTGCGGAGGATCTCTCACGTCTTCTTCAATTGGTGGAGCTTAATAAAAAAATTACTGGTTTGCCACGTTCCAGGTTTGGTCCCAAAGTTTCACATTTATTCTTTGTAGATGATAGCCTTATTTTTTGCAGGGCAACTTTGGGAGAATGTCACAACATAAAATATCTGTTGGATTGCCTTGAGAAGGCTTCTGGGCAGAAGGTAAATTGGCAGAAATCATCCCTAAAATTTAGCCCTAATACTTGTCAGGAAGACTGATGCCAGATTCTATGTCGTTTTGGGATAGATCAGCCCTAATTCATATAAAATATGTGGGACCCTCTCGCTCATTGGTCGGAGCAACAAAGTTGTATTAGAAGGCATTTGAGAAATTCACTTATTCTTGGGAATCTCCAATCATCAGCCGAGTAGATTTTATATAGCGTAGCGGGTTTTCTTGATGACTTTTGAAAGGCAAATCCTTTCTCTCTTGTATGTGACAGCTCCCAAGTTTCCTCAGCCAGATCTTGCCGTGATAAATGGATGAAGTCTAGTGCTGATACTCTTAAAATGAATATAGATGCAGCTATAAATGTAGCGACTAGAATTTCCATAATTGGAAATTACTATTTTGAAGATTTTATAGAATTTTTAGAGTGTCACTGTCACGCTAATCCGTTATTTTAATATTGATCACAATAAAGGTTTTTAAAGAATTCTCTCATCTAATTTATTTGAGAGGAATCGCAAGTTTGTAATTGGATTTCTAGCCTGAGTCCAATCGTTTAATATTTTCGAGAATTCGTGTATGACATTCAATTTATCTTAGATTAATTGATGATCCAATTTTTAAGTTCGAAGTTTAAAATTTACATTTAAACCCAAAGTTTATTTTAACTTGTTTCTAAGAATCTGTTTGAGCCGATTTTAATTCTAAGTTTATTTCATATCCAAGTGTAATTTTTTTTTTTAAAAAACAAAATATCCAAGTCTAATTTTAATTTAACCATTTTAGGCTTGAAAATTTTAAGTAGAAATCAATTCGTATAAGTCCAGTTAATTTCTTCAGTCTATTAACCACTTTGTGAATAAGTTCTTAAGTCCAAATTTTACTCCTTATTTTCAAGCCCAAGTCTGAAACCCAAATTGTATCTTTATATTCCAAACCAGAGTTATTCAAGTCCAAAGTTGATCCCAAATTAGATTGAGCTTAGCCAAACAAGACTTAGACTGTTTCAACTAAATATGTTGCCAACGTTCCTTTCAGCAGATTTTCTGATATCCCACTAGTCCCCTCAATCTCTCTCACATTCTTTCTTTATAGTAAATACATATATATATATATATGTATGTATGTCAACAATCAACAACACACAAAATTCTATTGTCTATACATACACAGAGCAGTGCCCAGCAGCTACTCATACCCACACAGTAATAGAATTTGTTAATTCTTTCTCTGCTACACATATTTAGTAATTTATAATGATATCACCTTATAAGAAGATGACCACGTTGTTTGAGGCGATCCACCTCCTTGGAATTAAGAAGAATGTGGCTACCCACGTTCACCTCTCATCTACCTCCTAGCAGCCACTCACTCTCCCCTAGTGCCACATTTGCCGATAACTACCTCCCCGTCGTCGCTTTACAACCGCAAGGGAGAATGAGGGAGGAATTGCAGGTATACATACCCATTTGTGTACCGTGTTAGAAGGACTTCTTCCATTACTCTTGTTTTTCTCTTATGCACCAGTATTCATAAAAGCCAATCTTTCTGCCATAAATTACTCATTCTCACACCGGAGTCTACACCGGGGAGTGAGTCCCTCCTGTGTCTTTGCAAAAGCGGTTGCTTGGCCTCGCCGGATCGAGCGGTTGAAGAAACTAATATAATTTGATGTATGTATCAATGTCCTCCACTGAGAACTAGTCTAGCGCTATTTATAAGAGGTTTAGAAGCCATAAAAAGTGCTTAGAATCGTGAAAGAAACTTACCAAATTAAGACTTTGACATGAAAAAGGAAAATATAAATTTTCTGCTGACTGGTCATTGTAGTAGCAATGAAGTAATTGAATGCGCCGGCAATGAACAAATGAACGATCTCTCAATTCCTTCTTTGCACCTGCAATCAGGTATCATTGTGCTCGTAATGCTCTGACTTACCCTTTGAACTTCATTCCTGGGACAGGCGATTGCGGCCTTTCACTACAGTCACAATGTGTATTTTTTCCAGGCCACAATTAGTTGCAATGACCATTTTGTATACCCGCAACCGACTTTCAGCTCTTTGAACCTCGATTTGTGACAGATATTACTCCCACATTGCACCTGTATGAATAAACTTAAAGCCTGAGATTTTTTTATCTTTCTTTTGATCCTCTATCTTTTTTCTTGTTACTTTTTGGTCCCCAAACTCCAGAATGTTTGCAACATTAGTCCAAAACTTTCCAAAATCATGCAAGTTTGACCCGAATCAATTCTCTGCACTCCTTCTTGAGCTATAACCTAAAAATTAACAAACTAACGCATAAATATGCACTTTTAACCAAAAATTAAAATACTTAAACACAACTTGGAGTATTTAATGAATATAAATTATACACTGATCAATTACCTGTTACGCTAGGTACCTATCCTACTTTGATTATGATTATGGCAAAGTTAGTGTTCGTCCAGACGCCTATGGCGTACAATGCAATTTTCAAACAACACTGCTCCATACGACTAGGGCCATCCCATCCACACATCACCAGAAACTAAAGTTTCCTACCATCTGAGGGTTGTTATGGTACGGGGTAATCAGCATCTATCATGTCGATGTTACGCAGAGAGCAGTCAATGGCAACTTATGGTAATTTAGCGCGAAGCCCCGGCCGCTATTGCTCTATAGCAAGACTCTCGTAAAGCCCCACGCTTCTTGACGACTGACCAGGTATTAGAAGTTGAAATTGGACCCTCTAGAGTGTCTACTAAGCTCCGCTCTTGTAGGGAAGAAGAGAATAGAGATGGTGGCCTTTTTCGCTTGGAACATTAATGTGTTTGTGTGGTTGGTCGATGATATCTGCGGCATCGATAAGCAAGAGCATTACTTGAATGTCTTCCCCTAACACTAAGCCTGTTTAGCAAAGGAGGCGGCACTTTACACCAGATCAACGAGAAACCAACAAGACTGAAGTGCAGAAGTTGCTAAAGGCAGGTGTCTTTCGTGAGGTGATGTGCCCCACATGGTTGGCGAGTGTGGTAGTAGTTCACAAGGCAAACGGAGAGCCTCGGATGTGCATGGAATTTACCAACCTTAACAGATTTTGCCCAAAGGATTGCTATCTGTTAGCTCGCATTGAAGTCTTGGTTGACGCTATCTTAGGAATAGAACGGCTTAGCTTCTTGGATGCCTTCTCGGGGTATCACCAGATAGCTATGGCCACCCCTGATGAGGGGAAGACAACCTTTATAACAGACGAGGGGACTTTCTATTACAGGGCCATGCCTTTTGGCCTAAAAACACCGGGGCCACAAATCAATGGATGGTGAACACGGTCTTTCGCAGAGTTATTGGGACGAAGATCGAGGCCTATGTCGGTGACATGGTGGTCCATAGTGAAGAGAGGACGTCGAATCTAGACGACTTTGGATACATCTTCGACATCGTCCGGAAGTACAAGCTGAAATTCAATATAAGGAAATGTATCTTCAGCACGATGGGTGGTAAATTCCTCGGCTTCATGATTTCACAGTGAGGAATCGAGGCCAATCCTGACAAGATTAAGGCTATCATAGACATGAAGAGCCCGTCTTCGAAGAGAGAGGTTCAGCAATTAACAGGTCGTGTGGCGGCACTAAACTGGTTTTTGTCCAAAGTAGCAGACAGATGCTATTCATTTTTGAAGGCCATCACTTCTAAAAACGGGTTCTCTTGGACAAGGGAGTGCCGGGATTCTTTGGAGGAATTCAAGACCATACTTCGATCTCTACCGGTTTTGGTTTGACCTCTTCCTAGCGATGTCCTCAAGCTCTATCTCTCAGTATCAGATCATGCAACCACTGCCATGCTTCTAAAAGAGGAGAACAAAGTTGAAAGGCCTATATACTATGTCAGTCATATAATGAAAGATGCAGAGACGCAGTACAACTTGGCGGAGCAGTTAATTCTGGAATTGGTCACGACTTGAAAATTCAGCAGTTAACTTGATGAATTTTCATCGTAGGGAAGTCCTTAGCAAAAATCCCCTGGGTCATGTACATTGATGGGGCTTTGACTTTCGATGGATCCGAGGCAGGTGTGATACTCTCAAAACTGAACTGGGAAGAATTTGAGTTTGTATTCCGATTTCAGTTTAGTACGACAAATAATGAGGCAGAATACGAGGCTTTAATATCAAGGATGTAGGTAGCTTGAGGCATGGTGGTTACTGCTGTCTTGATCCACGCTGATTCTCACCTAGTCTCAAGCCAGACGAATAGAGAATTCAAAGTAAAGGACGAATCACTCTCTTCATACTATATGAAAGTTAAAGATCTACAGTGGTAGGTCAATTTCTCGTCAGTTTAGAAGGTACCTCGTCAAGATAACACGAAGGCAGACCAGCTAGCGAAACTCACTTGCCTGAAGGACGAAGCTCTTCCTCCCACTATCTCTTTCCGGTCAATCTTGAAGCCCAGTATTCTCAGCATAATAGTGGGAACGTCCTACAACCTCACTACTTGGATGACGTCTCTGGTAGATTACCTGCTATAAAATGTCGCCCGATTCCAACTCGATACTCGTGAACTTAGGATTCAAGCTGCTAGCTACACAGTAGTCAATGGGTTCCTATACAACAAGTCTGCTACTGGGACACTGCTAAGATACGTGACGCCTGAGGACGATGTCTCTTTGATGAGAGAGATCTACACAGGAATCTGTGGAAATCACTTAGGGTGACCATGCTAGCCCTAAAGACATCGTGCCAGGGGTATTTTTGGCCAAGCGTGCTTACAGACGCCAAAGCAATCGTAGCTTCTTGTGATGCTTGCCAGAAGTATGCTTGGATGATCCACGTTTCCTTGGAAAACCAACACACTATAATGGGAATCGTCCTATTCTATCAGTAGGGGATTGATATGTTGGGGCCTTTTCCCCGTTCTACGGGGTAGAAGAGGTTTTTGGTGGTCAGCGTGTATTACTTTTCCAAATGGTATGAGGCCGAGGTCGTCAACGTGATCTCCATGAAGAAAATATAATCCTTTGTTTAGAAATTCATCATATACCATTTCAGAATTCCTAGGGTCCTCGTGATAGATAATGGGAGATAGTTCAACAACTGTGGCTTCAAAAGCTTCTGTTACAGTTATGGGACACGTCTGCGTCTCACCTCCATAGCGCATCCGCAGTCGTATGTGTAAGTAAAAGTGACCAGCAGGACAATCCTATGGGATTTGAAAACTTACATTGTGCATCAGATGGTTGATTGGGCTTCAGAGTTATCCAATGTGATGTGGTCTTATAACACTATACTTCGAGAAAGGACTGGTTAGACGCCCTTTAAGTTATGCTTTGGCAACAACGGTTACGCCATCGGAAATACTACGGCCTATATACTGAATAATGATTGGTAGTCCCAGGGATAAAGTTCCAGAGCTCGTGTTGGAAACCGTTGATGAGGTTGACGCCGCATGCTCTTCTTTAAGTGTAAGCCGGCAGCGACCCATGAACGAGAGGTTCCCATTGGGTGTTTGAAGAAGGGGACTTGGTTCTGCGAAGTTTAAAAGTGGCCAACCACCACCCAGGAAGGTTGGGCGCCAACTAGGAAGGCTCATTTCGCAATATTAAAGGCAGGGCATGGCAGAGCATACTACCTGCAAGACTTGGGAGGAGTATCCTTTTCACGACTTTGGAACACAGCACATTTAAAATTGTATTTACTGTGACTTGCCCATCTTATCTTCTATTTGATGTACATTCTGAATGATTTGGTGTAAATATTGTTATTATTCGAAGTGAAAATCGATTGAAGGCAGGCACATGATGAGGGTGCTACGGATTGATTAGCCTAGTTGGGACATTCCAGAGCACCTATAGACTATACTTCTCACGATTGCTTGTTTTCGATCAGTCTTACTTGATCGCTTACTGATGGCTCTGTCACCATATGCCTCACAAACTCTAATGTAGTGTCTAGGTTGCATACATCCTCGCTAGTGCCTACTTTAGCAAATCGATCGTGTGTTCACACAATCGATCATGTATTTACACACCGCTACAGCCCTCTTTGCATCGTACAAATGGCGTGCTTGGCCAAGCAAACAAAAACGCTAGAGCTTTGTTCCACGAATGACCTCGAGTTCCTAAGACTTGTCACAATCACTTCCTTTGGATCTCAAAAGGGCCCATATAGAAAGGTAGGTCATTACAATGAGCAAGAGATTCCGGCTATTCTATACACCTGAGCGAAAGACTTAGGCCATCTAAGTAGTCATTCAAGCTAGTGACAAGGTCATAATAGGCTCAGTTGTGCGAATAACTACGACTCAAGGTCATCTATAGGGCCTATAGTAGCTGTCCCAGCAAACGATCAAGTTTTGTCGACGTGAATCTTTGAAACAATTAACAAAGTGAACCTGCATAGTAAGGCATAATATTGGCGCGAATAATGGATTAAAATGAGGTATTTAATGCCATTGTCCTTTGACGTCAAAACAACTAAAGTCAGCGACTTTGAAAATGCCAAAATAAGTCTATCTTATTGTACTTCCTAGAGGGGGGATACAAGCCTATTGGGCCTTAAAGGTACGAAGGCCCGTCAAAAGATCACTAGTTCACTTCACTTTTGGTTGGTTCTTATCGGTTATCTCTTCCTCGTCATCTTGGCATCGTCCTCGTCTCTCTCTGAGGCCTCTGCCTGAAGGAACTTCTTATACCCACTAGTCTCCATTTTGGGATGATTGACGTTCAGACATTCTTTCATGTCCTTCAGCGTGCAAACCTTCGAATTCATTCTGAACATCTTTGTGGTTTCAGCAAACTCCTTAGATTGGTTGAAAGCTTCAATGGCGGCGATCCTAACCTCTTTCTTTTCCTGCTCCAAGTGTAGAGCCTCGTTGTTGAGCTCCTTGTTCGCAGCTTTCAAGTCCCATAGTTGATTCTTCAGGTCATCTTTTTCTTTGCCCAACTCTTGGCACTCCTTCTCAAACCAGTCACAAAACTTTCCCAACACAACTTGCGTGGATAGCAGTTAGTGAAGGGAAAAGAAAGGTCCTAAAAAACAAAAGGAAAGAGGGTCGAAGATATAATTAGTGATTGACCAACGAACCTCTCTTGTCTTCGAAGCAGGCTCCTTTAGAATGGTCAGTCGTGGCCTCTTTTGCATGTCTCACAAAAGCGTCTCATCTACGCAGTTAGTTATCACAACGTAGTCCTCGGTGACTTTCACTTTCCCCTGTCACCTTAGACTAGGAGGTAATGATTGGGAAACAGACTTCTTCGATAAGGACTAGTGACCTTCATTGATCTTCAAGGATTTTCCAGTTGGTGGCCTTGAGCTCCCATCCTCAAAACTCCTCCTCTTAGACCGGGTCCCTGTCCTCTTCTTGGCCAGGAGGGCGGACACGTCCCCAAAGTAAAGTGTATATTCTCTGAAAATAAGACACAAGTAGTTAGAAGCAGTGCAAAGTTCAGATAAAGACAATGTAGATATTAAAATACATATGGGTAGTTCATCGGGGTTATCACCCTTCTCCACGAGTACGCCTGCCTCCTTCAATCTATGGACGATCAGTATGTCGTTCATTAGCCCCACCAGCGGGGGCTCCTCCTTCCACTTCTTTAGAGCCGAGGTTGTCTCCTCATCTAAATCCGTTGGCAACTTAAACTTCTTTCGAAGTTTAGGCAGATGCCACAAAATAAGGAAGTCGAAGCAATCATGTTTGGGCAAACTAGGAAATACCTAGACTTCCATTGGGAATACAAGGTGGTGCACTTGGGAATCTTGTACCCAATACAAGCCCCCAAAGCAGTTGTAGACTTTATTTGTCCTTGAGATAAAAACAGACTTAAATAGAGTTAAAGGCGATTTGATGGGATGACGATGGCAAAACAATAAGAAGTTAGAAATCATTCTTCACGTGTTTGGGACTAGCTGTTCTAGGGAAAGGTTAATGTGGCTCAAAAGCTCAGAGGTCAAGGGGTTTAGGGGAAGGCTCAAACCACCTCTTACATAGTCTAAATACTGGGCAAATTCCCCTTCAGAACGCTTGTACTGGGAGAGCTTGCCTTCATGTGGAACATGAAACTCATACTTGGACGCCCATCCAAAGGGTTCTAGCTCTGTAGACAACTTCCTATAGGCGACTGGAGAGGATAGGGACTTTCATGGTGGGAGCCACTCTCTCATACTTCTCTTCGCTCGCGTTGGAGGACCCACTACCCTTAGAATCAGTCACCATCCTTTCGAAACTCATGGAAAGATTAACGTCGAAGAGTTAGGGTTTTTGAGTTGACATAGAAGGGAAGTTGGAGAAATTTGATTTGTCACCTGATAAGGGAATGGAAACCCTTCCTTCATCGCTATCCTCTTCCCCCATCGATTTAAAGGTTCATTATCATCATCATCATCACTATCTATGATAATGATATTTACAAAATCGCCCATGCTTATCGATGAAAAACAATAAAGGAAAAAGGAAAAAGGGGTCTACTTGAGAGAATAAGGAAAGTCACAGAGTAGTGAAAAGGCGAAGGAGTTTTGAGTTTCTACGATGTCACGCCCCTCTAATTTTTACAATTTTCTTGAATTATTTATATCCGTGTTCAAATTCTATAGCGGAAGCTTTAATATAAATAGCGGGGAGGAGACGTACAAAATGAACAAATTTGTTTTTGTCTTAGAGTTTAACATTCTATAAAGCTAATTACTTAAACCAACAAGTTGTCAAATTTTAAAGAATCATTAAAACTAGGTTTTTAAATAAAATGTGAAGAACACAACAACTATATTAATAGATGTCGTTCATTGATTAACAAAGCAAAGCTAGATTTTTAGAAAACTTTTACCTTGAAAAGTAAGCTTCAAATCATTATAAAATTATCATATATATATATTATAAGGTGTAAAATATATATATATATATATATATCATTGAGAAGTGGGCATACTTATTAATATAAAAAGTAATAAATTCATGATTGCATTTATAGTAACTTCAAAGATAGGTCTCCACTACATGCAAAACTCTAATCCCATTTGCAAGCATGCTCCAACTCATGGCTTGCTTTCATCTATCTACAATATTGTAGAAAAGAGGAATAAGTACAAAGTACTCAATCAGTAATAAAATCCTTTGATTCACCTTTTATTTTGGAGATTTATTTTCAAAAAAACTATTGCATGCACAAAGCTTTTAAATGCACAAAAGAACCCTGTTACTAGTTAAACTACTACCCGTAGCACGTGCAAGGATCATATCATTCAATGTCAATTCAATCATGGCCATGTACATTTAAGTGGATCCACATTCGAATCCCAATTGACCCCTACCGGAATTTCAAACAAATAGCAAAGCAAATTCCATGTTAATTGCGCTTATCTAGGTATCATTAGATGACTCCTAATATGACAGCAAAGCAAACCAAAGCAAAGCAAAGATAAAACGGGTAGAGTAACTAGTGATTCAAATGTAATAAATCAATCTTTCTTTTCAATACATCAAAATCCATATTTATCTCATGGAAATTTTAATCAAAACCATGATTTCCTTATCAAACTTCAAGAATGCTAAAAGGGAATCAAAGTATTAGTTACTCACCTCTTTAACTTGATTTTTCTAAAGGTTCTGTGATTTGTAGACAAATGCCTTCAAAACCTTCATATTTCATAATCAAAGTGGTATTTCAAGTTGGATTCCTTATATGTATGAAGAAGGATCTTTTCCAAGTATAAAACTAAGTGTTTGATAGGTTTTAAGGGTTTTTCTCCCCTTAAAGTATTTGGACGAAATTTCCTTTATTTTGGACGAATTTTCTTTTATTTTTGAAGCTCTTAGTGTTCACTAATGAGAACCAAAGTATGAAAAGAAAAAACCATGACATGGATGTGGAGAGGAAGGGAGAGAGGGGATAGGTTAGGCGGGGATTGATTGTAAAATCTTCTCATTTCCTTCTCTGCTTATAGTCGTCAAAAATATCCAGATTTAATTGGTTTTAATAAACTTTTGAGTTTCGTCAACCGAAACGTGACACGTGGTGCGGTGTGACGCCGTTATATTTTCGGAGGCCATGTGGTGAAATGAGATTCATACATTTATTGCTTGAGAAGTCCTTATACTTTGTGATGTCTTATAATTAAGTTATGATATTTTGATCTATATTATTCGAGACTTCCACTTCTCATAATTTTTCAATTAGATGGTTAAGCTTTAAGCCATGTTAACTAATAACCGCATTATTGTCTCAAGGCTCACTCGAGTGACAATATTTGAGTTTTGTACCATAGTTGATGCAACCCGAGTACTTATCCAATTTATCGTCAGAATATCGGTCAATAATCACCTTCTAATTCAAACTCACTGTTAAGATATCGATCATATTATTGATAATCATCTTCTAATTCTTGGCATTCATTTGGGTAAGTAACTTTACAATGGACGCAATTTAATTTGATCACATTGTTACATTCTCATTCTTGGCATTTATTTGAGTAACAATTAATGCAATTCTATACGATCATATTGCCATATTCAAATTTTTGGCATTCATTCTAGTGATAAATCTTACATCCTTTCAATTGATGCAATTTAATACAATTGCATTATTACATTCTTATTCTTGATAATCTTGTAATTTTATGATTCAACATGGTTATATTGTCACATTCTACTTCTTGGTTTAAATCGTGTAACCTTTCAAGTGATTCCCAATCATTTTCATTATCAAAATAATATCTTTTTGCTTAATTCCTTAAATTTTTATGGGATGTTACATGGGATCCTTGAGAGGCCACTGATTTTCCCCTATCTCCTTCTCTTTCTAAATCCCAGTGAATCAGGGCTGAAATCAAAAAACCCTAGGGTGCCCGATGAAGATGAAACAACGCACCCTTTGGAAGCCCAGGAGTCTTGTTTTTTTTTTTATTTTTGAAATAAACGCCTTTCCTGGTAAGTCAACCCGACGCCTTACCCCATGTCAACACCTAACCCTTTTCCAGTGAAAAACACGGCACTATCCCATCTTCCAGTAATCAACGTTTCCTACAAAGGAAGGGGCTTCGTACTCAAAGTGCAAAACGGCTTTGTACGAGTACCCCTAATGAAGACCCCGCCCTCAAAGGATCAATCGGCCATCTCCAATGAATCTCAGTACCCGTTAGGTTGGGGACTACTTGATACCACCTCATAAGAAGATAACCATGTTGTTCAAGCTGTACCACCTCCCCGGAATTACAGAGAACGTGGCCACCCACATTTGCCACTCATCTGACCCATAGTGGCCACCTCTACTCCACCCGCGTCACGTTTGTCGATAGCCACCTCCCTATCGTCGTTCTAGCAAGGGAGAATGTGGGAGGAATTACAGGTATATATACTCATTTGTGTACCATGTTAGAAGAACGTTTTCCATTACTCCCGTTTTCCTCTCATACACCAATATTCATAAAGGCCAATCTTTTTTGCCATAAATTACTCATTCTCACACTGGAGTCTACACTGGGGAGTAAGTCTCGCCAGTGTCTTCATTATTGTAGGCGCGGTTGACTGGCCGAGCAGGATCGAGCTAGAGGACGGCATCATATGCATATCTCACACGCACAGATTCATACATCCAGAAGCAAGAACACACAACATCCACAAACATACAGCTCTCAATCTTCCCACTCAGGTATTCAGACATGAATACACTGTTTTACATACATACAAAACACAAGAGTACACACACTCGAGGCATCCTATACTGTCTTTTCTTCCGAATCTCAAATCGAGCCCGTTTTGAATAGCTGAGCCTACACAAAGAATCAATCATCACACCACCGTCCAGTACCTCTCCTTTAGCCGTTCAATCGACATTCAGAAAAAAATAAGAAACAGAGCTAGAAACTGGGCAACTGACAGCCACACTCGGTTTTCACAACTGCCAGTCGCCACCGTACACTTCCACTATTGCACCACCACCTCTTTAGTCCCAAACTTCCCACAAACAAAACCTAAATTAAAATTCCTTAACTCCCATAATACGTACCTGTGGGAAAATGCTCGAGCCTCAAACACGAATCAACGTGAACTCATGTCCTGTGGACATTGGCCGGAATCCTCAAACCCAATGCAGCCTCTCAAACGCAATCTTCGAACTCCCTTCTAGCTTCGCACCTTTTTACCGTGCGCAACCGCTACCGTCTTGGCCAAAACACGAATGCCCAATCGTCCCTCTCAAGTTCCCTGACTCTGCCTAACCAAGCGCCCTTAACTAAACACCAATTTGAGAGCTCAACCGTGACTTCACCACGCTCCTGAGCCCTTACTCGTCCTCTGCCGTTGACCAAACCCAGTTCCCATCATCGTTGCCCTCCGAAACTCATCAAATTTCCTCATCGCCTCTGCTCTCTATTCGTCCAATTCTCTGCTCTTCAATTTGGGGCCAAATTCTGATTTAGGGGTCAGATTTTAATTAAAATCCCATTTTATTCCAGCCCTTGAGTTTCCTTAGTCGTTTGTTCTGGTCCCCGTGTTTTATATGTATTTTCAGTCCTTCCATTGTTATTGTTGATTAAGTCAGCTTAGAACTTTTATTTCAAGGCAAAACAGACCACATCTTTCTGCCTTAGTCAATTTGAGCCCCTAAATTTATTGGTCAATTTGTTTCAGCCACCTAGTTTTAGTTGTTATCCATTTTGGCCCCTCAATTTATGAAAAAAAGAACTCCATTTTAGTCTCAAAGGTTTTGAAAAATAATATCTTAACCCCAAACATTTTATTAAGTTACGTTTTAGTTTAATTTAAACTTTCAAAGTTTAATTATTTTACCTCAAGTTTCAAAATTCATGATTTATTCATACTTTTATTTAATTTTAAATATTTTCAAAACTTCTAACGTAAATTATTTATTTACTAGATGAAGGCCATAGTTGACACATAATTGACTGCCTAGTTGCTCAAACTCAAAAAAGGAAAAGTGTATTAAGGTAGATTCCTTACTAAAGTTGTTTTTAAAGCTATATGTGCGTATTTTATGAAGAATATGATGTAATTATATGTTATGTGTTTATGCATGTGCTTATGTGATTTATAAAATTGGCATGAAAAGTACGCGCATAATATAGCCCACCTTAATCGAGAGCCCACAGACTTAGCTCACCTTAACTGGGAGCCCACAGGCCTGGCTTACCAACTAGAAGCTCTAGGCTTAGCTTGCCATTTTGGTGACCCACAGACATAATTTGCATGTATACACGTGATTATCTAAATAATATGTGTTGCAGATTTAAAAGATAGTGCGCGGAATCTACTGAGTATTCTTTGAATCACTCACCTATTTCAAAACATTTCAGTTTCTGAAATTGGCAGTGACTCGACCTTGATGGCAATTGAAAGAGAAAAATAATTTAATAAATGTTTGATTGTTAATGTTTTTTGTTATTTAATTAATTATCAACAATGTTATTATTCCGAAGTTAATTTTGTTATTGTTGACAATGGTTATATTCGAGATTATTGAACATGGGTTTTGTGAATATCATGTTATTTAAAAAGAAAAAAAATTCCGCTCTTATTTATATCATTGTTTAATTTCTGCATTTTTGGAAAGAGATAGAATAGATTTAGTATCATCTCAGGTGCATAGAACTCGGGGCATTACAATAAAAGCAGGCACTAACCTTTTTTCTATTAGTGTGGTGGTGCGTAATGATGAAGGTGTTTTTGTTTTGGTACGGTCATGTGTTCTACAAAGTAACCTGGAACCTTTTTGTGTGAATGCATGGGTATTTTAATTGGAATGCAGACTGCCATTGAAGAAGGGATTCAATTGTCAAGTATTGAATCCGATTGTAAAGTGGCAGTGGAAGTTGTTCGAAATCCAAGGGATAGAAGTGAAGAAGGGGTAATCATCTAGCATATCCTCAACCTTATGATGGAGTTCTCACTTCCATGATTGATTTTGTTAGACAGGAAACCAATGCAATAGCACATAAGGTTGCAAAATTTGGCTTCTCAAGTTGTGTTTCCTATGTATGAAGGGACAAATCCCCGATTTTCTTGTAAAATCTCTTTTGGACAAAATGAAGTAAGATGGTTTTCTTTTCCCAAAGAGGGGAAAAAAAGGAACATCTCCAAGACACTCTCTATTTGAAAGATACTCTATTGTGAAGAGCTATTCCTGAAAAATAAGTTCCAATAAATTATTTACTATAACTTTTAATTTTAGAGATTGGGTTTGGCTCTCCAACAATAGCTATTTTTGTGCAATAATGTTCATTTAATGTATTCACATTTTCAACAATAGCTATTTTCATATAAATATAATAGCTATTTGTATATAAATATAAAAGGGCTAATTGGTGTAACATAACCCTAATTTTTTTTCTATTTATGGTGCAAACTAACCCTAATCTTTTAAACTTGGCAATTGTAACATTAAATCTCATATTTTTGGCATGATTTAACCTTTTTATTTTTTTTAAAAAAAATAACACCTTCAAATTCTAATTTGGTGAAAATGAGTATAAAATAAATAAATAAACAAAAATCACGGATATTAAATGTTAGTTTTTTTTAAACACCATCAAATTCATGTAATGATAACAAAAAACCTTTTTTGTCATGAACTCAAAAGGAGGCCGCTGAATGAAATAACATTTTAGAAAACGCAACCCTACAAAGCGGGATGGACCATGGGTGCCTCGCCTACTCTGCTTACGATGATTCATTTAATTAAAATGAAAAATAAATGAGAAAAGATTTTAAAAATGATAAAGAATATAACAAATTGGATCGATAGATAAATCAAAAACTCGAGCTAGACAACTCCACCTCCACATCAATTTGGTCTAGGCCTACCCTGCATTAGGGAGATAGAAGAGCGGATTAGTCTACCCCACTATCATTGCTAAATTTTCATTACTTGAATTTTTTTAAATATAACTAAATTATAATTTTTCTTATTTTTATCTATTTTTTATTTAATAATAACTGTTAGGTCGATTAAGATTTGAAGGGTACTACAGTCATTTTAATTTTTTTTAATATTACAAGATGATTGTAGGGATGTGGACTTGAACCCTTGATCAAGTATGTGCGAAACTAGACTACGTAGGTCTTGGCATAGTCTTTTTAAGTTAGAAAGGTTAAATTGCACCAAAAGATGAGATTTGAAGTAAGAATTGTTAAATTTTAAAGGTTAAGGTTAGATTGCACAATAAGATGAAAAGTTAGGATTAGATAGCTCCAATTGGCCTAATACAAAGAGTGTGTTGAAGCAGATACGATATTTTATTCTTTAAACTGAAAAGTACTCTTAATTTTTTTTTAAAAAATGGTCTTTAAATATAAAAAGTCTCTTGGAGATGCTCTAAGAAGTCCAGTATACATTATTTTGCAAATAATAATAAGAAGAAGTCTCATTCAATACTTATGTTATATTATTTTAAGAATCCTATTTAATAATTAAGTTATAATTATTAAAATTTTAAATTGTACTCATTAAATTGGGGTAAATTATGAACACTGTGACAAAATGTATCTTTCAATCTATATGAAAAAAATAAAATTGACTATATGTATTTAGGACATATGGAGCTTATGAGTAGACAGAGGTTTTGAAAGTGACTCAGCAAAACATTGTTAATAAAAAAGCAAGCTAGTTAAGTTAATTGGAGCATCGATGTTGAATGCCTATGTGTTATGCGTATATTACAATTGGAAAAACTAATTTTTATTTTCCGTTTTAGAAAATTGAAAAAAGCACAAGCACAAAGAGTTAAATTTCAAAACAGACTATTTTAACTTAATTGCCACGTGTTGTCGTTTGCGTCGCCAACTCAACGTAACATTATTTATTGCTTTCAAAGAATTATTTACTTGGATACGTTCTTACAAGTATTATACATTTTTGTAGCCGCTGGAAATTTATGCATATATTTAAGAATGCAAATTATATAGTATAGACTGGCGGATATCATGGAAAAAGTGAAAGTATTTATCGTATCCTAACTAAAAAAGAAAGGTATATTTTAGAGTTTGATGGTAATAGGCATAATATATCATAACATGTATTGTAAGAAAGACATGACCAATGTAAAGACAAAGAAAATTTATTTTAAGTCTTCGAAATATAGCTAAAAGTTATTAAGGACCCCAACTAATTAGATCTCGCATAATTCATCAATAGATATGGCAGCAGATAACGGTAATAGACAAGTTGAGGCAGCTAGACTAGCATATGAGAACTTCATAGCTTACACTAATTGGACCAAGAGCGAGCATGTGGATTGTGTTTATGCAGCTCATACTCGAGCCATGACCTTTTGATATCAGACGATTATAGCTCAGCCCATCCAACATCAAATAGACGCTTTTGACGAAGAAGAGCTTACCAAAGCTACAAATGTTCATTTTCACCTCTACATGGCTCGAGGTAGGGACATTGACTTTGACCTATTCCACGAAGTGCTCTTAGCCACGCTCAATATGGCGTTGCAGTCTTCCCAGCACCCTGTACCCGTACGTGAGCCAGAGGAGGATCTGCAAGACCCAGAGGAAAACTCAAAGGAGGTTCTCGAGGAGATCCCCGCGGAAATTCTCGAGGAGATTTTGAATGGGATTCCTGAGGAGTAGTCAGATGAGGAGTTGGATGAGGACAAGGATGTAGAGATTTTGAAAGGACAATAAAGAAGAGTTTAAGTTTTGTGGGTCAAAGATTAAGGCACTACTCGCCTTATCTCGGCCCATCGAGTAAGGAATCTACTAGCAAAGGGAGACTGTTAGGGGTATTTGGTTAGACTTCAAGGCAAACCTTCCAAAGATATATCTCTTGATAGTGTACCAGTGACACATGAGTACCCTGATGTGTTTTCTATGGATCTGCCTAGTGTGTCACCCGAAAGACAAGTGGAATTTACTATCGACCTGGTATCTGGAGCCGCTCCTATCTCCAATACTCCTTATCGGATGGCACTGAAGGAGCTGTAGGAGTTGAAAGTTCAAATAGAGGAGCTTTTGGAGAAGGACTTTATCAGGCCAAGTTTGTCCTCCTGGGGAGCACTGGTCCTCTTCATGAAGAAGAATTATGAGAATATGAGAATGTGTATTGATTATCGTGAGTTGAATAAGTTGATGATTAAGAATAATACCCACTACCGAGAATTGAGGATTTATTTGACCAACTAAAAGGAGCAGCTGTCTTTTCTAAGATAGACTTGCCAATTACAGGTATTATGAATTTACAATAATGCCTTTTGGTCTGACGATTGCCCCTGCGGGGTGTATATAGACTTGATCAATAGGGTGTTCCACGAGTATTTAGCTAGTTTTTTCATCATGTTCATTGACTACATCTTGATATGCTTGAGGAATTCGAAAAAGCATATCGAACATTTGAAGAATCGGAAACTTTACGGAAGGAGAGATTGTACGCCAAATTCAAGAGGTTGAATTTTGGCTAGATTGTGTAGGGTTCTTAGGCCACGTAGTATCAACCAGAAGAATTGAGGTGGATCCTACTAAAGTTGAGGCTATTACAAATTGGTCCCAACCTACCAACACCGCTAAAGTGAGAAGCTTTCTATGTTTGGCTGGATATTATTGGTGATTTATAAAGAGCTTCTCCAAGATAGGAGGTCCAATAACACGGCTCACCCGAAAGGGTAAGAAGTTCATTTGGATGGATAAGTGTGAACAGGGTTTATAGGACCTAAAGAAGAGACTGGTTTCGGTACCAGTGTTGATGATATCAGATGGCTATGATAGATTTGTAATCTATAGTAATGCATCAAAACTAGATTTAGGATGTGTTTTGATTTAGAAGGTTAAGGTGGTTGCCTATGTGTCTAGGCAGTTGAAACCCTACGAGGAGAACTATTTGACCTATGATGTTGAACTCATCACTATAATACACGCTCTAAAGATCTTGTGTCACTACTTATACAGTAGTAAATGCGAGATTTATACCATCCATAAGAGTCTTAAGTACTTCTTCACTAAGAAGAAGTTAAACATGAGGCAAAAAAAGGTGGTTTGAACTGGTCAAGGATCTGACTGTGATATCCTGGACCATTCATGTAAGGCTAATGTAGCTGCAAATGCTTTGAGCAAGAAAAGTATAGGTCAGTTATCGCACTCAGTATAGCTCCTATTGATTAAAGATTTTGAGGATTTTAGAATTAAGGTTGTTGCACTACAGAGATAGAGATCTACAATGATTGCTGGCTTGATAGTCAAACCAGATTTAAAGGACATAATCACTATACTATAGAAGAAGGGTGCTTTTCTAGAAAAGATAATAGCTGGGTTTAGAACAGGAAAGAGGAAGGGGTTTCAAATCTCTACTGACAGCACCATTATACTTAATAGCCACATATACATGTCTGGAAACAATGAGCTTCGGGATGAGATTTTGATTGAAGCCCATTCCGCCCTATATGTAGCACATCTTGGAGGCACTAAGATGTATAGAGATTTTCGTGAAACCTTCTGGTGGAGAAAAATGAAAGGAAGTATCGCCAAGTTCATTGTCAAATGCGTGGTATGCTAGTAGGTTAAAGCCGAGTGACCGTCAGGGTTGCTGAATCCTTTAGAGATCAAAAAGTGGAAATGGGAACAGATTGCTATAGATTTTGTAGCGGGTCTACCCAAATCAGCGAGTAAGCATGATGCTATTTAGGTTATTGTAGACCAACCTGCAAAATCCACCCATTTTCTAGCAATATGTATGAATCTCAACTTCAATCAGCTGGCTCAGACCTATATCATCAAATTGTACGCCTTCACGGAGTGCCAGTATCTATTTTATCAGATAGGGATATGTGGTTTACTTTGAGATTCTGGTAGTCAATGTAAACAGCGATGGGCACAAAGTAGACTTTCAGCAGAGCCTTCCACCCTCAAATAGTTGGACAGTCCAAAAGGACTGTCTAATGGCGTATGTATTGGATCTGGGTAGTGGTTGGGAAACCTACCTGCCGTTGGTCGAGTTTGCCTACAACAACAGTTTTCACGCGACCATTGGCATCGTGTCCAAGAATGGTTCCGTTGCACTCATCTAACCATTGAAAAACTACATGGGGCTTTGTACTTTTCATTTACAGATAGAACGGTATAATATCTCTTCTAAGGAATCATTCCATGGATAGTTACGCATCTTGGACTTTAAATAGCTAGAAAAAATATCTAAGGCCAAGAATCATTTCATTGTACTCGTCTGACCATTAGAAAACTACACGTGGCTATTTACTCGTCCTTTAAAGATAGAACGGTGCAATATCTCCTTTAAGGACTCATTCCATGGATGATACACTCTTCTACTTCAACTGGTAGAAAAACTATCTAAGGCTAAGAATCATGCCATTGTATTCGTCTAACCATTAGGAAGCGACATGGGACTCTATACTTGTTATTTAAAGATAGAACGGGCAATATCTCTTTCAAAAAATTATTTCATGGATAGTTGCGCATCTTGTACTTCAACTTGCTAGAGCAATTCTTTGAGGCAAAGAATCGTTCCATTATGCTCATCTAACCATTAAAAAACTACATGGGGTTCTTTACTTGTCATTTAAAGATAGAATGGTACAATATCTTTTTAAAGTAATCATTCTATGGATAGTTTCGCGTCTTGTACTATAAATACCTAGAAAAAATGTCAAAGGTCACAGTACAATATCTTTTTTAGAGTAATGATATCTAGCATCAGCGGTGTTTGGCGCCATATCAAGGTGGCATTAAATGATAAGTTGAATTAAGTGATTAATTTATTTATTCATTTAATTTCACTTGTCATTTAATGTCACATTGGATGCTACCTAGACTGGTGCCAAGCACCACTGGTGCTACATAGCATTATTCTTTTTTTTTTAAGGAATCACTCTGTTGATAGTTTTGCGTTTTGTACTATAAATACCTAGAAGAACTATCTAAGGTCACGAATCATTCTATTGTACTGGTCTAACCATTAGAAAACTACATGGGGCAGTTTACTTATCTATTAAGGAATGAATGAGACCATATCTCTTTTAGGGATTTATTCCGAGGATAGTTTGTGCTTCAAATTATGAGAAAACTAATTTAACTCGGCGAATCATTCCATCGAACTCAGCTAACCATTAAAAAGGTACACAGAGCTATTTATTTGTCTATTAAGGAAAGAACAGGCCTTATCTCTTTTAAGGAATCATTCTGTCGATAATCACAAGCCTTGCGCTTTAAATAGTGAGAAAACCTATCTAAGTCCGTGAATGATTACATTGTACTCGTCTGACCATAAGAAAGCTACATAAGGATATTTATTTGTCCTTTTCAGAAGGAACCAGGTAATATCTCTTTTAAGGAATTATTTCATGGATAGTTACGTGTCTTGTACTTAGATAGCTAGAAAAACTATGAAAGGCCGACAATCATTCTATCTTACTCATCTAACTATTAAAAAATGACACTGGGTTATTTACTCGCCTATTAAGGAAAAAAGGGGACTATATTTCTTTTAGGGAATCAATCCTTAGATAGTTACCATCTTGTACATCAAATTGCCGGAAAAGCTATCTATCCATAGAATGACCATTAAAAAACTATACAGGTCTAATTACTTGTTTATCAATGATATAATAGGTCATTTATCTTTTAACTAACCATTTTATGATTAGTTACTAGTCTTGTAGCTCAAATAACGTGAAAACTTATCTAAGTATGTGAATCATTCCATTGTACTCGTTTAACCATTCAAAAACTACACAAAACTATTTACTTGTCCTTTAAAGATAGAACATGGGAATATCACTTTTAAAGAATCATTTCATGTATAGTTTACACGTCTTGTACTTCAAACAGCTAGAAATACTATATAAGTCCAAGAATCATTTCATTCTACTCATCTGACGATTAGAAAATTACACTGGGCTATTTATTATCATTGATAAAATGGGCCAATATCTGTTTTAAAGAATTATTCTATGGATAATTACGTGTCTTGTGCTTCAAATAGCTGGAAAAACTATCTAAGGCTGTGAATTATTTCATTGTACTCATCCGAACACTAGAAAACTAGACGAGGCTATTTACTTGCCCTTTAAAGACTAAACGGTGCAATATATTTTTTAAGGAGTCATTCCGTATATGGTTTCGCGTCTTGTACTTCAGCTAGTAGAAGAACTATAAAGGCAAAAAACCATTCTATTATACTCATCTAACTATTAAAAAACTACATGGGGCGCTTTACTGGTCATTTAAAGATGGAATGAGCAACATCTCTTTTAAGGAATCATTTTGTGGATTGTTACACGTCTTGTACTTCAACTAGCTAGAATAAGTATCTAAGGCCAAGAATCATTCTGTTGCGCTCATCTAACCATTAGAAAACTAAATGGGGCTCTGTACTTGTCATTTAAAGATAGCACGGTGCAATATCTATTTTAAAAAATCATTCCATGGATAGTTATCCATCTTGCACTTTAGATAGCTAGAAAAACTATCTAAGGCCATGAGTCATTCTATCACACTTATCTAACTATTAGAAAACTACACGGGGCTATTTACTTATGCATTAAGGAACGAATGGGGTCATATCTCTTTTAGAGATTCATTCCACGAATGGTTTGTACTTCAAATTGCGAGAAAACCTATATAACTATGAGAAAACCTATTTAACTCCACGAATCATTCCATGGGACCCATCTAACCATTTAAAAAGTGTATGGAGCTATTTACTTGTCTATTAAAGAAAGAATGGAGCCATATCACTTTTAAGGAATCATTTGGTAGACAATTATGAGTAGTGCTACAAGTTGGGAGAAAACATATCTAAGTCCTTGAATCATTCAGTTGCACTCGGCTGACCATGAGAAAGTTACATGAGGCTATTTACTTGTCCTTTAAGGATGGAACCGTGTGGTATCTCTTTTAAGAAATTATTCCATGGATAGTTACATGTCTTGTCCTTCAAATAGCTAGAAAACTATCAAAGGCTAATAATCATTATGTTGTACTCATCTGACTATTAAACCACACGGGGGTAATTATTTACCCATTAAGGAAAGAACGAGGCCGTATGCCTTTTAAAAAATCAATCCTTAGATAGTTACACGTCTTGTACTTTATATAGCAAGAAAAGCTATCTGCAACCACGAATCATTCAGTAGAACAACCATTAAAAAGCTATACAACTCTATTTATTTATCCATTGAAGAATGAACGGGGCCATATTCTATAGATAGTTTACTTCAAATTGTAAGAAAACCAATTTGACTCCGCATATCATTCCGTTAAACTCATCTAATTATTAAAAGAGTACCGGAGCTATTTACTTGTCCATTAAGGAAAGGACTCGCCATATCTCTTTTGAAGAATCATTCTGTAGATAATTACGAGTCTTGTGCTTCAAATAGGGAGAAAATCTATCAAAGCCCGTGAATCATTCAGTTGTACTGTTTTGACAATAAGAAAGCTACATGAAGCTATTTACTTGTCTTTTAAGGATGGAACCATGCAATATCTCTTTTAAGGAATTATTCTGTGGATAGTTATGCATCTTGTAGATCGGAAGAGCGTCGTGTAGGAAAAACTATCAAAGGCCGACAATCATTCTGTTGCACTCACCTAACCATTAAAAAACTACACAGGGATATTTATTTACCAATTAAGAAAAGAACGGGGCTATATGTCTTTTGAGAAACCAATCCTTGGATAGTTACACGTCTTGTACTTCATATACCGAGAAAAACTATGTTCCACCACGAATCATTCAGTAGAATAATCATTAAAAAACTATACGGATGCATTTGTCTATTGATTAAAGATAGAATGGGCCTTGTATCTTTGAACGAATCATTTTATCATTAGTTGCTACTCCAGTCCTTCAAATAGTGAGAAAACTTACCCAAGTCCGTGAATCATTCTGTTGTACTCATCTAACCATTAAGAAAACTACACGAGGCTATTTACTTGTCCTTTAAATATAGAACGCGGAGATATCACTTTTGAAGAATCATACCGTGGATAGTTACCCGTCCTGTACTTCAGGTAGCTAGAAATAATATCTAAGGCCAAGAATCATTTCATTGTACTTATCTGACCATCAGAAAACTATCTAAGGCCGTGAATCATTCCATTGCACTCATCCAACAACTCGAAAACTAGACAAGGCTACTTAATTGTTCTTTAAAGAAGAACGGTACAATATTTCTTTTAAAGAGTCATTCCACAGATGGTTTCGTGTCTTGCACTTCAACTAGTAGAAAAACTGTCTAAGGCCAAGAATCATTCCATTGTACTCGTCTAACCATTAGAAAGCTACATCGGCCTCCTTACTTGTTATTTAAAGATAGAATGGGCAATATCTCTTTTAAGGAATCATTTCCTGGACAGTTACACGTCCTACACTTCAACTAGTTGGAACAACTATCTAAGGCCAAGAATCGTTCTGTTGCACTCATCAACATTAGAAAACTACATCAGGCTCTGTATTTGTCATTTAAAGATAGAACAGTACAATATCTCTTCTAATGAATCATTCCATGAATAGCTATGCATCTTGCACTTTAAATAGCTAGAAAAACTATCCAAGGTCATGACTCATTTGGTTGTACTCATCTAACCATTAGAAAACTACACAAGGCTATTTACTTATGCATTAATGAATGAACAGGGCCATATCTCTTTTAGATATTCATTCTGTGGATAGTTTGTGCTTCAAATTGCGAGAAAATAGATCGGAAGAGCGTGAATCATTCCATTAAACTCATCTAACCATTAAAAAAGTACACGGAGCTATTTACTTGTTTATTAAGGGAAAAACAGGCCATATCTCTATTAACGAATCATTATGCAGATAATTACGAGTCTTGTGCTTCAAATAGCTATCTAACTCTTAGAATCATTCAGTTGTACTCATCTAATAATAAGAACGCTACATGAGGCTATTACTTGTCCTCTAAGGACGGAACCATGCAATATCTTTTTTTAAGTAATTGTTCTATGAATAGTTACACGTCTTGTACTTCAAATAGTTGGAAAAACTATCAAAGGCCAACAATCATTCTACTGCACTCATCTAATTATTAAAAAACTACATGGGAATATTATTTACCTATTAAGGAATGAATTGGGCTCTATAGCTTTTGGGAAATGAATCACTGGATAGTTATGCGTCTTGTACTTCGTACAACAAGAAAAGTTATCTGCCACCACGAATCATTCAGTAGAATAACCACTAAAAAACTATATGGGCTTATTTACTTGTCGATCAAAGATAGAATGGGCCGTGTATCATTTAATGAATGATTTTATCATTAGTTGCTAGTCCTATACTTCAAATTGTGGGAAAACCTATCCAAGCCCATGAATCATTTTGTTGTACTTGCCTAACCATTAGAAAACTACATGAGGCTATTTACTTGTCCTTTAAAGATAACACGGAGTAATATCACTTAAAAAGAATCATTCTATGGATAGCTATATGTCTTGTACTTTAGGCAGCTAGAAATACTATCTAAGGCCAAGAATCATTTCATTGTCCTCATTTGACCATCAAAAAACTATACAGGGCTATTTACTTGTCATTTAAAGATAGAACGGAGCAATATCTCTTTTAAGGAATCATTCCATGGATAGTTACACGTCTTATGCTTCAAATAGCTGGAAAAACTATCTAAGGCCGTAAATCATGTCATTGCACTCATCCCACCATTCGAAAACTAGACGACGCTACTTGTTTGTTAAAGATAGAATGGTACAATATCTCTTTTAAGGAGTCATTCCATAGATGGTTTGGCGTCTTGTACTTCAACTAGTAGAAAAACTATCAGAGATCAATAATCAATCCATTGTACTCGTCTAACCACTAGAAAACTACATGGGGCTCCTCACTTGTCATTTAAAGTTGGAACAGGCAATATCTCTTTCAAGGAAGCATTTTGTGGATAATTAAACGTCCTGTACTTCAACTAGCTAAAACAACTAAGGCCAAGAATCATTTCGTTGTGCTCATCTAACAACTAGAAAACTACACGGGGCTCTGTACTTGCCATTTAAAGATAGAACGATACAATATCTAAGGCCAGAAGCCATTCTGTTGTACTTATCTAATGGCTAGTAAACTACATGGGGCTATTTACTTATCCATTAAGGAATGAACGAGGCCATATCTCTTTTAGGGATTTACTCTATGGATAGTTTGTACTTCAAATTGCGAGAAAACTGATTTAACTCTGTGAGTCATTCCATCGAACTCATCTAATTATTAAGAAAGTACACAGAGCTATTTACTTGTCCATTAAGGAAAGAACATATTTTATCTCTTTTAAGGAATCATTCTGTTGATAATTATGAGTCTTATGCTTCAAATAGCGAGAAAACCTATCTAAGTTAGTGAATCATTCCTTTGTACTTATCTGACCATAAGAAAAATACACAAGGCTGTTTACTTGTCTTTTAAAGATGGAACCGGGCAACATCTTTTTTAGGGAATTATTGCATGAATAGTTATGCGTCTTGTAAGTCAAATAGCTAGAAAAATTATCAAAGGCCGTTGTGCTCATCTAGCATTAGAAAACTACATGGGGATATTCACTTGCCAATTAAGAAAAAAAGGGGCTATATCTCTTTTAAGGAATCAATCTATAGATAGTTACGCATCTTGTACTTTAAATAGTGAGAAAATCTACCTACCACCTCGAATCATTCAGTAGAATAACCATTCGAAAACTATGCGAGTCTGTTTATAACGAATCATTTTATGATTAGTTCCTAGTCCTGTACTTCAAATAGCAAGAAAGCCTATCAGAGTTCATGTATCATAAAAAAACTACATGAGCCTTTTTACTTGTCCTTTAAAGATGGAACGTAATAACTCTTTTAAGGAATTATTCTATGGATAGTTACCCGTCTTATGCTTCAAATAGCTGGAAAAACTATCTAAGGCCGTAAATCATGTCATTGCACTCATCCCACCATTCGAAAACTAGACGAGGCTACTTGTCTGTTAAAGATAGAATGGTACAATATCTCTTTTAAGGAGTCATTCCATAGATGGTTTGGCGCCTTGTACTTCAACTAGTAGAAAAACTATCAAAGATCAATAATCAATCCATTGTACTCGTCTAACCACTAGAAAACTACATGGGGCTCCTCACTTGTCATTTAAAGTTGGAATAGGCAATATCTCTTTCAAGGAAGCATTTTGTGGATAATTAAACATCCTGTACTTCAACTAGCTAAAACAACTAAGGCCAAGAATCATTTCGTTGTGCTCATCTAACAACTAGAGAACTACACGGGGCTCTGTACTTGTCATTTAAAGATAGAACGATACAATATCTTAGGCCAGAAGCCATTCTGTTGTACTTATCTAATGGCTAGTAAACTACATGGTGCTATTTACTTATCCATTAAGGAATGAACGAGGCCATATCCCTTTTAGGGATTTACTCCATGGATAGTTTGTACTTCAAATTAAGAGAAAACTGATTTAACTCTGTGAGTCATTCCATCGAACTCATCTAATTATTAAGAAAGTACATAGAGCTATTTACTTGTCCATTAAGGAAACAACATGTTTTATCTCTTTTAAGGAATCATTCTGTTGATAATTATGAGTCTTATGCTTCAAATAGCGAGAAAACCTATCTAAGTCAGTGAATCATTATGTTGTACTCATCTGACCATAAGAAAAATGCACAAGGCTGTTTACTTGTCTTTTAAAGATAAAACCGGGCAACATCTTTTTTAGGGAATTATTGCATGAATAGTTATGCGTCTTGTAAGTCAAATAGCTAGAAAAATTATCAAAGGCCGTTGTGCTCATCTAGCATTAGAAAACTACATGGGGCCATTTACTTGCCAATTAAGAAAAAAAGGGGCTATATCTCTTTTAAGGAATCAGTCTATAGATAGTTACGCGTCTTGTACTTTAAATAGTGAGAAAAGCTACCTACCACCTTGAATCATTCAATAGAATAACCATTCAAAAACTATGCGAGTCTGTTTACTTGTCCACTAAAGATAGAAGGTGCTATGTAATTTTTAACGAATCATTTTATGATTAGTTCCTAGTCCTGTACTTCAAATAGCGAAAAAGCCTATCAGAGTCCGTGAATCATGTGTTGTACTCATCTAATCATTAAAAAACTACACGAGCCTTTTTACTTGTCCTTTAACGATGGAACGTAATAACTCTTTTAAGGAATTATTCTATGGATAGTTACGTGTCTTGTACTTCAAATAGTTGGAAAAACTATCTAAGGCCTTGAATCATTCTGTTGTACCTATCCAACCATTAGAAAACTAGACAAGGCTATTTACTTACACTTTAAAGATATAACGGTACAATATCTCTTTTAAGGACTAGTTCCGTAGATGGTTACACGACTCGTACTTCTACTAGTAGAAAAACTATCTAAGGTCAAGAATCATTCCATTGTACTCATCTAACCATTGGAAAGCTACATGTGGCTCTTTACTTGTCATTTGAAGAGAGGAGGGGCAATATCTCTTTTAAGGAATCATTGAGTGGATAGTTACATGTCTTGTATTTTAGGGATGGAACTGTGCAATATCTCTTTTAAGGAATTGTTCCGTGGATAGTAACGCGTTTTGCACTTCAAATAGCTAGAAAAACTATCAAAGCCGACGATCATTCTATCGTATTCATCTAACCATTAAAAAACCACACGTTTGATAGATAAGCATCTTGTACTTCATATACCAAGAACAACAATCTACGACCACAAATCATTGAGTGGAAGAACCATTAAAAAAAACTAGAATGGGCCATGTATATTTTAACGAATAATTTTATGATCAGTTGCTAATCCTGCACTTCAAATAGCAAGGAAACCTATCCAAGTCCATGAATTATTCTGTTGTACTCGTCTAACCATTATAAAACTATAGAAGGCTATTTACTTGTCCTTTAAAGCTATAACTGGGTAATTTCACTTTTAAAGAATAATTCCATGGATAGCTAAATGTCTTGGGCTTGAGGTAGCTAGAAATACTATCTAAGGCCAAGAATCATTTCATTGTACTCATCAGACCATTAGAAAACTATACGGGGCTATTTAACTGTCATTTAGAGATAGAACTGGGCAATATCTCTTTCAAGGGATCATTCCATAGATAGTTACGCGTCTTATTCTTCAAATAGTTGAAAAAACTATCTAAGGCTGTGAATCATTTCATTGCACTCATCCAACCACTCGAAAACTAGACGAGGCTATTTACTTATCCTTCAAAGATAGAACGGTGAAATATCTCTTTTAAGGAATCATTCTGTGGATGGTTTCACGTCTTGCACTTCAACTAATAGAAAACTACCTAAGGCCAAGAATCATTCCAATATACTCATCTAACTATTAGAAAGCGACATAGGACTCTTTACTTGTCATTTAAAGGTGGAACCGGCAATATCCCGTTTAAGGAATCATTTCGTGGATAGTTACACATCCTGTACTTCAAGGGGTAGAACAACTATCTAAGGCCACGAACAACTATCTAACCATTAAAAGACTACACAGGACTTTGTACTTGTCGTTTAAAGATAGAACAGTACAATGTCTCCTTTAAAGAGTCATTTCAAGGATAGTTATGCATCCTCTACTTTAAATAGTTAGACAAACTATCTAAGGCTATGAGTCATTCAGTTGTACTCATCTAATCATTAGAAAACTATACGGAGCTATTTACATATCCATTGAGGAATGAACGCGGCCATATCTCTTTTAGGGATTTATTCCGTACATAGTTTGTACTTCAAATTGGGAGAAAACTGATTGAACTCCGTGAATTAGTCCGTTGAACTCATCTAATCATTAAAAAGGAATGCGGAGCTATTTCCTTGTCTATTAAGGAAAGAACCGGCCATATCTCTTTTAAGGAATTATTTTGTCGATAATTACAAGTCTTGTGCTGCAAATAGGGGGAAAATCTATCTAAGTCCGTGAATTATTCAGCTGTACTTGTCTGACCATAAGCTACACGAGGCTATATACTTGTCATTTAAGAATGGAATCCAGTAATATCTCCCTAAAGAAATTATTCTGTGGATAGTTACGTGTCTTGTACTTCAAATAGTGAGAAAAACTATCAAAGGCCGGCAATCATTTTGTTGTACTCATCTAACCATTAAAAAACCACACAAGGCTATTTACTTGCCGATTAAGGAAAAAATATCTCTTTTAAGAAATCAATCTGTAGATAGTTATGTGTCTTGCACTTCAAATAGCGAGAAAAGCAATCTGTCACTGCAAATAATCCAGTAGAATAACCATTAAAAAACTATACGGGTCCATTTACTTGTCTATTAAACATAGCCCATTAAAGATAGAATGGGCCATGCATCTTTTAACGAATCATTTTATCATTAGTTGCCAGTCTTGTCCTTCAAATAGTGAGAAAACCTTTCCAAGCCCGTGAATTATTATGTTGTACTCGTCTAACCATTAGAAAACTACACAGGGCTATTTACTTATCTAAAGATAGAATAGGGCAATATCTCTTTCAAAGAATCATTCCCTGGATAGTTACTCGTCTTGTGCTTCAAATAGTTGGAAAAACTATCTAAGGCTGTGAATCATTTCATTGCACTCATCCAACCACTCTAATACTAGACGAGTTAGACCCCATTTGATGTACAAGACATGTAACTACCCAAGGGTTAACTCCTTAAAAGATATATAGGCCCGTTCTTTTCTTAATCGACAAGTAGCTAAGAGTTTTCTCCTGCCACAGTACTGTTTTCTGTTCAAAAGCATTCAGAGATTCCTGCTCCTCAAGGTAATCTTTTTTCATCATTTTCTAAGTTCCTTGGTTAGCTTCAAAATGACAAGCGAAGGAGAGGAGCTATCCCAGATAAGTTCCGAATGGTCCGGTGAAGGGGAAATGGACCCTGAGATTTGGGTTGACAGAATCCCTGAGTGAGAGAGAGGAGGAGAGGGAAGAAAGTTCCCTCAGATAGGGACCCATTGCGGCGAGTCAGACCCAATCACTCACCTCCACTGATATGTGTCTCAGATGGAGCTTCAGAATGTGACAGGAGCTATCATATGCAAAGTCTTCGGAAGGCAACGCGCAGACCTGGTATGGCAAATTGGCCCCGAGATCTGTGCACAGTTGGGAGCAGCTCTCTTCCGAGTTAGCTTCTCAGTTTTATGGGGTTGAAGGCTAGGGCCACTCACAAGGAGATGTTGGGAACAATCAAGCAAGAGAAATTAGAACCCACTCAAAAGCTATCTAGACTACAATAGACAGGTCATAACCATGGAAAAGGTGGCAGACGAATCGCTTTAGATCGCAGTCAAATTGGGCCTTTACAAAGATACTCGCTTCTGGTGGGCTATGCACGAAGATCTCCTCGAGCACTTATAAGGAGCTTCTAAGGCAGGCTCAAAATATAGTAGCACTGAGGAAGCCATTGAAGGGACCTTGTGAGCTAAAAACCTCCGAGGGATGGGGGGAAGGACTGAAAAGCCTTCCGGCTCGTTCAAGCCCTTCACCAAGCTCAACGCCACTGTTGAGAATATCTTTAACATCCTACAGAATGACCTGATTCTGCCTAAGGTAAGGCCCTTAAAGAAACCACTAAAGGACGCTGACTAGTTTAGGTACTGTAAGTACCACTAGAGTGTAGGTCACAACACGGATGAATATAGGCATCTCAAATAGGAGATTGAGAAGCTAATCGAGCCAGTGTACCTAAGCAAATGCATGGTAAATCACCAAGGGCAGAACCGACAAGCTCGTCCCAAGTTGAAATCCGCGTACTTGTTGGTAGAAACAACAGCATGGAGGGTTCCAAAGGACAGAGGCGAGGTCTCGTGAGAGAAGCCCAAATTATTATCACTTGCTCATAGCACAACCCCCTATCTCTCAAACCAACTCATTCTCCGTCTGCACTAAAGATGCCTACGGCGTGTTACACCCTCACACGGACACTCTGGTCATCACAATGCCAGTTTCAGGTGTTAAAATTCACAAGACCCTGGTAGACAATAGCACCACCGTCAACATCATCTACTGACAGATGTTCCAGGAGATGAAAATAGAATAAAAGAGCTTAAGGCCTTAGGCTCTAGGGTTTTACTAGAGACTATGTGGAAGCTAAGGGTCAGATCACACTCCTCGTTGAACTGGGCGATGAACCATGTAAGAGAAGAATAATGGTGGACTTCATTATAGTGGACGTACTGTCGAATCCCAATGCAATCCTGGGCCGCCCAATCTTGTACGAGCTCAGGGCCCCGACCTCAGTATACCACTACGTCATGAAATTCCTACTTGTTATGGGACGGCCATCATACGAGGTGAGTAGCAGGCATCAAGGGAATGCAACTTGGATTATGCTGAAGAAACGACTGCCTTGTTGGAAGTTAGCAAACTCAATCCCAAAGTCAACGGACTAAATTATCAGCTGCTTAAAGATTGCACACCCAAATATCAATTGACAAAGCATGACAGTGGGAAAAACTCTATCCCCAGTTGCGGAGGTCAAAAGCATAATGCAAAGTGAGAAACGCACAGGAAACAGAGTTGAAACACCCAGAAAGAAAAACTGCAACAAAAACTGGGTAAAAACTTTGAATTTTGTACATTCTCCAAATTTTTGTACATCAACTGTCAGGTCATGTCTAAAAGATTAATATGACTATGAGGGCCAGCCATAATTTCACGACCTAATAGTTAATTTGAAAGACGCATGTTTACTTTCCTGATGTAGCATCCCCCTTTTAAACACAAGGCAAATATGCAATAGTCAAGTAAAAAGGTCAGTGATCTAAGTTAGAACAAGCTTCTAACTAGTGATCTAACAGTTGACCATGACTAGGACAAGCTTTTAGTTAGTGCTTAAATAGAAGACTTCGCGCTCATGACTAGAACAAGCTTTAGTCAGGGCTCAAATAGAATACTTCATGCTCATGACTAGAGCAAGCTTTTAGTCAGCGCTCAAATGGAAGACTTTGCGGTCATGACTAGAACGATCTTTTAGTCAGCTCTCAAATAGAAGACTTCACGCTCAAGACTAGAGCAAGCTTTTTAGTTAGCGCTCAAGTAAGAAGGCCAGCGATCTAAGTTAGAACAAGCTTCTAACTAGTGACCTAATACTTGAACATGATTATAACATGCTTTTAGTCAGTGTCCAAGTAGGTCAGCGATCTAAGTTAGAACAAGCTTCTAACGAGCGACCTAACACTTAGCCATGACTAGAATAAGCTTTTAGTCAGCGCTCAAATAAAAGACTTTGCACTCGTGACTAGAACAAGTTTTTAGTCAACGTTCAATTAAGAAAGTCAGCGATTAGAAACAAGTTTCTAACTAGTGACCTAACACTTGATCATGGCTAGAACAAGCTTTTAGTCAGCGCTCAAGTACGAAGGTCAGCAATCTGTGTTAGAACAAGCTTCTAACTAGTGACCTAAGACTTGACCATAACTAGAATAAGCTTTTAATCAGCGCTCAACTAGAAGACTTTGCGCTCATGACTAGAACAAGCTTTTAACAAGCTTTTAGCCAATGCTCAAATAGAAGACTTCGCGCTCAGGACTAGAACAAGCTTTTAGTCAACACTTAAATAGAAAACTTTGCGCTCATGGCTATGACATGCTTTTAGTTAGCATTCGAATGGAAGACTTCGCGCTCATGATTAGAACAAGCTTTTAGTCAGCACTTAAGTAAGAAGGTCAACAATTTAAGTTAGAACAAGCTTCTAGCTAGCGACTTAAAACTTAATCATGACTAGAGCAAGCTTCTAACTAGCTACCTAACACTTGACCATGACTTAGTCAACACTCAAGTAGAAGACTACGCGCTCATAACTAGAACAAGCTTTAAGTCAACACTTAAGTAAAAGGTCAGCGATCTAAGTTAGAACAAGCTTTTAACTAGCGACCTAACACTTGATCACGGCTAAAACAGGCTCGTGATTAGCGCTAAAGTAAGAGGTTTCGCCCACAAAGCTTGGACAAGCTCCTTGCTTAGTGAACCAACACTTGGAGGCAAGTTACCAGAAGTCCCAACTTGTAGAAATCAAAGCAAGCTGCTAATCCAATACCCCACCCTTGGACAAATCCTTGACCTATTCTGCCAACATGCTAGAGACTTGAGACCAAAACGAGCTTCTCGGTAAAGCGTCCTAATGCTTGGTGTAAGATATGTTTGGGTTCCTGGACAAACAAAAATAAGCGGAGAAAAGTTTACCACTAACGAATGATGCATGGTATGTTGTTTCAACAAAATGTAAATGAGCTAACACTTCAAGAAATTTTCATTGTATTCATTAGAGATTACAAAAGGTAAAAGAAATGAAGGTACAAAAACTTTCAAGCTTGACCCTCAGAGGACGAGACCACTTGTCCCCCAGCTATCTCAATGGTCTCAACCCCTGCGGTTGAAGCAGTGTCCTCAGTACACTCCCTATTGGGGATCCCACTTCTTCTCTGACAAGAATTGCACCTAAGCGGGGGCAGGAGCTCCTCATTGAGATATGATCGCAACCGCTTCCTCTTTGTCGTCAGAGCTCACATAGCTGCACTCTTCTTTTAGTTTTCATGCTCTTTGAGGAAGGCTAAGTCGCACTCAGGATGCTTCTTTATGATCTCCCCAAAGATCTCCTTTGTCGTCTCATAGTAAAGAGTGGCGTTAGTGCTCTTAAACTCCTCAGAGGCCTTGTATTTCGTAACCGCCTCCCACTACCCAATGAGCTCGCTGGCTGCAGCCCTTCTCTCAGCCTCTCTCAGGACTTGCTCATGGCTTGACCTCTCTATAACCAGCTGGGTTTCTAAGTCCTCATACTTCTACTTTCAGGGTTCAAGTTCAGTCTGCAGTTCAGCCGACTCCCCCTAGAGATAGAGTTCTTGCTCTTTCTCCCTAAGCGCCAATTCGGCCTCCTCCTTGGCCGTGTTGGCCTCGGCCTCCTGGTTAGAGATCTTCCTATCTTCCTGAGGAAACAAATCACACGGGCCATAGCATGTTCATCCAAAATAGTGGACCGAGCTCACATCACCGTGCTAGCCCACAGAAGCTCTGCCATCACTGAGTTAGCAGCAAAGCCTTCCCACTTCTTAGACCAGCCTAGCACCACACTACTCATGGCATCAGTAATAGGCCTAGGTATCCTTAGGACGCTAGCACAAATGGGTTTCCTGGCCAAGTTAAACTTGAGCAGCGCCTTCGGTTTTTTGCCAATGAGCTTCTCTATCTCAGCCCGGTGAGCTTTGTCCACTGGGAGATAAAGATCTTCACCCAGGATATCAATGGGTCCCTTAGTAGGTCTCTCCTCGCGGAGTGCAAGGGGCAGAAGGGGAGCAGGGAGAGGATTGGCCATGGGCTCTTGGATGGCCAACAGCCTTTTGCTGGGTCACTCTAAGGCAATTACATCATCAACTATCATGGGCCTATTCGCAGCTGCCTTATCCTGTCTCAATTTCTTTTTCTCCTCCTGCCTCCTCAAAGCCTCAACGAGTTGCTCAACAGTCCTCATCTCCTTGACTTTATCACGCGCTGCTTTTCTTTTCTCCCACGCAGCTCTCTTCCTTTTAGCCTCTCAAATAGCTTGTATTTGGCCCTTAGAAAGGTACTTCTTCCCTGGAAATGAGCAAGTATTAGAGCACTATAAAGTATCCAAAATACTTAGGTCATCAATGTGCAAGGAGAACATCATACAATTACTCTGGCTCCTGGAAATGTGCTCGGCCCTGGGAACAGATAGGCCAGTGCTTATCAAAAAATCCTTGTCCGTCAGATCCGTGACGTGGCAGTGATGTACTGGTATGTGGACTACAATCTCTGAACGCTCCCAGAACAGCTAAGATAATGCTCGACCTCGCTCGATACCTAACAAAAGAGGAAATACAGTTAAGTGTCAGTCTGTCAACTCACGAAAGAAGCTCTATCAAAAATATGCTTACTGGGTTCCATATAGCTCGTGGGAATGCTCGTGTCCTCATTGCTTGGACTCAGCGGGCTCCTCCACTCGCCCCCACTCAGAACCAACTCTCTTTCCAACTACGGCCTGATTTAGATGCCCTTTTTACCAAGTTTTCCTAGAGTCTTAAGGTCGCAACCTTAGATCGTGTTGCTATTTGAAACCACCTCTCTCGAATGACGAGGCCCTCAGTACATAGTACGAGTTAAAGTCCTCCAGACTCAGATATCCCCATCCTTTGTGTTGCCATAGAGCAAGGACCCCAGTGAAGGTCTTCCAGCTCACAGGTGTACTTTGAGAAGGGGCAATTTCCAAAGACCTCAACAACCTAGTGACAGGTCACAGAAATGGAATGCAAAAGCCGGCCTCAAACATTTTGGTGCTCGCTGCCATACACCCCCTAGGGGGACAATGAGCCCGTTTCCCTTCATAGGGGACCCAAAGTACGATGCGGTTAGGAACTCGATAATCCCGCCTTATTGCCTGTAGGTCAATTTCCTTTACTTTTGAAGGAATGTCTGCACACCCGCAGCTGGTATTTATCGCAGATCGCCGACACCAGAGGCCTTCCACTGGAACTTACCTCCTCCTCATCATCTTACTCATCACTCTCATTATCCGTCCAATCAAACTGAACCTCCGGCGCCAGCTCAGGCATTGCTCCTGCTGTTTCCTCGTCTGTGAACCACTCTACGTCCACTGCTACATCTTCACCTACGCCACTCACTAGAAGAAACCACTTTTTACCTTCCATTCCACGAAATTCCCTCAAGTAATAGAGATTACTCAGGGTTTTCAACAGATTCGTAGAAGAATTCCCCTATAAAATAGGAAGAAAAGATTATTACCTTGACACTAAGACTATCTCAAAGCCTTGAAGAACACCAGGAAGGGATTAACAAGTATCAAAGAAGCCTGAAGAAAATAGCAGCAGAAGTCTCCTCGAAACTGATTACAAAGCAAGACAATGTGGAGGGGAAAAGGGTATGAATGGAGAGAGGTATAAATAGGATTTGAGGGAAGATACAAGTGCAATGGCTGTGTAGGACATTGGGAAACAAAGAGGCAACATTCAGAGCAATGATTATTGCCTTTAAATCCCTTGAACAAGCCATTCTATCATATGGTGGACACGTGGCAGAGTGGCCCACTCAATTTTTTTTGAAATTCAAAGAGTCAGATTTCAGGAGGTAAAAAGTTTCAAGAGAATCGCTAACTAGCCTTCAAGGCCGCTAACCCTGAATAGTGACCTTGAGGGGGCACTTTGTAGCCGCCAGGTCGTAAAAGTAGGCAAAGGTCAGAAGTCAACAAAGGTCAACAGGTATAGAGTCTTGGAAGCAGGCCTTAAGCGCCTCACCTAACCCAATTCAGCGACCTTGAGAGCAGATATCTATTCCAACGATCCTACGGTCTAGGGCCTCCAGGCACCGAGACAGTGAGCTCATAGCCCCAATTGTAACGCCATGACCTAGCGGCTAAGCCTACTGAATAACAACATGGAAACCCGCATGGGAAATCTTATGACTTACAGCTGATGGGATTTCAGCATTAAATGCGAAACAGTGGTTATCCACCCCATGCATGGCCTGAGCAGCCGTTAGTGAAAAATAAAAGATTAATCTCAGCTGATTTGACACTTACGTCATTCTTGTGGATCTAGCATTAAATACATGCAATCATTACTCCCATGCAAACAAGGAAATATACACTATAAATAAATTTGGCATCAACAGTACTCATCTAACCATTAGAAAACTGCATGAGATTCCTTACTTGTCATTTAAAGATGGAATGGGCAATATCTCTTTTAAGAAATCATTCTAAAGATAGTTATGCATCTTGTACTTTAAACAATTAGAAAAACTATCTAAGGTCATGGACCATTCAATTGTACTCATCTAACTATCAAGAAACTACACAGAGCTATTTACTTATCCATTAAGGAATGAACGGGGCCATATCTCCTTTACGGATTTATTCTGTAGATAGTTTATACTTCAAATTGTGAGAAAACCAATTTAACTCCAAGTAACATTTCATCAAATTCATCTAACCATTGAAAAAGCACACAGAGCTATTTATTTGTCCATTAAGGAAAGAACAGGCCATATGTCTTTCTAGGAATCATTCTGTCGATAATTACAATTCTTGTGCTTCAAATATGGAGAAAACCTATCTAAGTCGGTAAATCATTTAGTTGTACTCATCTGACTGTAAGAAAGCTACACAAGGCTACTTATCTTTTAAAAATAGAACGGAGTAATATCTCTTTTAAAGAATCATTTGATGGATAGTTACGCTTCTCGTACTTCAAATCAATGGAAATATTATCCAAGACCAAGAATCATTTCATTGTACTCATCTAAACTATTAGAAAATTACATGGGGCTATTTACTTGACATTCAAAGATAGAATGGGCAATATCTCTTTCTAGAAATTATTTTGTAGATAGTCGCACAACTTGTGCTTTAAATAGTTAGAAAAACTATCTAAGGCTATGAATCATTTCATTGCATTCATTCAACCATTCAAAAACTAGATGAGGTAATTTACTTGTCCCTTAAAGACAGAACGGTGTAATATCTCTTTTAAGGAGTCATTTCCTGGATGGTTACGCTTCTTGTACTTCAACTAATAGAAAAACTATCTCAGGCCAAGAATCAATCCATTGTACTCATCTAATCATTAGAAAACTACATGGGGCTTTTTAGTTGTCATTTAAAGATCGAACAGGCAATATCTCTTTTAAGGAATTGTTTTGTGGATAGTTGCACGTCTTATACTTCAACTAATTGGAACAGCTATCTAAGGCCAAGAATTGTTCCATTGTGCTCATCTAACCATTAGAAAACTACACAGTGCTCTTTACTTGTCATTTAAAGATAGAAAGGTACAAACTCTTTTTAGGAATCATTCCGAGCATAGTTATGCATCTTGTATTTTAAATAATTAGAAAAACTATCTAAGGTCAAAATCATTCCATTGTATCCATCTAACCATCAGAAAACTACATGGAGCTCTTTACTTCTCATTTAAAGAAAAAATGGACGATATCTCTTTTGAAGAATTATTCCATAGATAGTTACATGTCTTGTACTTCAACTAGCTACAATAGCCATCTAAGGCCAAGAATCATTCAGTTGCGCTCATCTAACAATAAGAAAACTAAGATAAAATGGTACAAGGTCTCTTTTACGGAATCATTCCAAGGATAGTTATGCATCTTTTTGTTTAAAAAGCTAGAAAAATGATTTAAGTTACAAATCATTCAGTTGGACTCATCTAACCATTTGAAAACTACACATGGCAAGTTACTTATCCATAAAGGAATGAAAGGGGCCACATCTCTTTTAGGAATTTATTCCTTGGATAGTTTGTGCTTCAAATTGCGAGAAAACCTATTTATGTATGTGAATCATTTTGTTGAACTCATCTAACTATTAAAAAAATTTGTGGAGCTATTTAGTTGTATAGAATGATCGGAGCCATATCAATTTTAAGGATCATTCTATAGATAATTAAGAGTCTTGGGCTTCAAATACTGAGAAAACCTATCTAAGTCCGTGAAATCATTCCCTTGCACTCATGTAAACATAAGAAAGCAACACTAGGCTATTTACCTACCCATTAAGGAAAAAACGGGGTGGGGGGAATGGGGTTATATCTCTTTTAAGGGATCAATCCTTGAATAGTTATGCGTTTGGTACTTCAAACAATGAGAAAAGCTATCTACCACCACGAACCATTTAGTAGAATAACCATGACAAAACTATGTGGTTTTATTTACTTGTATATTAAAGATATAATAGGTCATGTATCTTTTAACGAATCATCTCATGATTAGTTGGTAGTCTTGCACTTCAAATAGCAAGAAACCTATCCAAGTATGTGAATCATTACGTTGTACTCCTCTAACTACTAGAAAACTATATGAGGCTGTTTACTTGTCCTTTAAAGATAGAGTGGGGCAATATCTCTTTTTAACGAAACATTCTGTAGATAGTTACGTGTTGTGTATGTGAAATAGCTGGAAAAACTATCTAACGCCGTGAATCACTCCGTTGTATTCATCCAACCATTAGAAAACTGGACGAGGCTATTTACTCGTCCTTGAAAGAAAAAACGGTGCAATATCTTTTTAAGGGCTCATTCGATAAATGGCTACGCATCTTGAACCTCAGCTATTAGAAAAACTATCTAAAGCCAAGAATCATTCCATTGGACTCATCTAACCATTGGAAAACTAGACGAGGCTAGTTACTTGTCTTTTAAAGATAGAAAGGGGCAATATGTCTTTTAAAGAATCATTTTGTGGAGAGTTACTCGTCTCGTACTTTAGCTTGCTTGAAAAACTATCTAAGGCCAAAAAATATTTCCTTGTACTTACCTAACCATTAGAAAGCTACACGGGGCTTTCTACTTGTCATTTAAAAATGGAACGGTACAATATCTCTTTTAAAGAATCATTCTAAGGATAGTTATGTGACTTGTACTTCAAACAGCTAGAAAAACTGTCAAAGGTCTTGAATTATTCCATTGTACTCATCTAACTATTAGAAAACTACACGGGGCTATTTACTTCTATTAGGAATGAACTGGGCCATATCTCTTATAGGGATTCATTTCGTAGATAGTTTACACCTCAGATTGGGAGAAAACCTATTTAACTCTACAAATCATTCTGTTGAACACATCTAACCATTAAAAATGTATGTGGGGCTATTTACTTGTCACCATATCTCTTTTAAGGAATCATTCTGTAGATAATTACGAGTCTTGTGCTTCAAATAGCGAGAAAACCTATCAAAGTACGTGAATCATTCCTTTGTATTCGTCTGACTATAAGATAACTATACAGGCCTATTTACTTGTTCTCTAAAGATGGAACCAGGAAATATCTTTTTTAAGAAATTATTCCATGGATATTTGCACGTCTTGTATTTTAAATGGCTAGAAAAACTATCAAAGGCCAACAACCATTATGTTGTACTCATCTAACCATTAGAAAACTACACAGGTCTACCTACTTGTCGATTAAGAAAAGAACGGGGCTACATATCTTTTAAGGGGTCAATCCTTGGCTAGTTACGCATCTTGTACATCAAATAATGAGAAAAGCTATCTAGCAGCAAGAATCATTCAGTAGAATAACCATTCAAAAACTATGCAGGTCTATTTACTTGTCTAATAAAGATAGAATGGGCCGTGTATCTTCTAATGAATCATTTTATTATTTGTTTCTAGTACTATACTTCAAATAGTGAGAAAACCTAAAACCTATCTGAGTCTGTGAATCATTCCATTGTATTAGTCTACCCATTAAAAAACTATACGAGTCTATATACTTATCCTTTAAAGATAGAACGGCGCAGTATATCTTTTAAGGACTCATTCCATGGATAGTTGCTTGTCTTTTACTTCAACTAGTAGAAAAACTATCTAAGGCCAATATTAGTTTCATTGTACTCATCTGACCATTAGAAAACAATACAGGGCTATTTACTTGTCATTTAAAGACAGAATGGAGCAATATCTCTTTTAATGAATCATTTCATGGTGAGTTACCCGCCTTATACTTCTAATAGCTGGAAAACTATCTAAGACTGTGAATCATTCTGTTGTACTCATCCAATCACTTGAAAAACTATGTAAGGCCAACTAGTAGATAGTTACTTAGATAGTTACGCCTCTTGAACTTCAACTAGTAGAAAAACTATGTAAGGCCAAGAATCATTCCATTGTACTCATTTGACCATCAGAAAACAATATCAGGCTTTTTACTTGTCATTTAAGGTAGAACGGCAATATCTTTTTTAAGGAATCATTTCGTTGATAGTTACATGTCTTATACTTCAACTAGCTAGAACAACCATCCAACGCCAAGCACATTCCACTATGCTCGTCTAACTATTGGAAAACTACATGAGACTCTTTACTTGTCATTTAAAGATAGAACAGTATAATATCTTTTTTACGGAATTATTCCGTGGAAAGTTATACGTCTTATACAGTAAATAGCTAGAAAAACTATCTAAGGTCACGAATCATTCTGTTGTACTCATCTAACTATTAGAAAACTACATCGTGCTATTTGCATATCTATTAAGGAATGAATGGGGCTCTATCTCTTTTGAGCATTGATTTTGCAGATAGTTATGCATGTTGTACTTCAAATAGTTAGAGAAACTATCTAACCCAGCAAATCATTCTATTGAACTCATCTAACCATTAGAAAGCTACAGGGGCTATTTACTAATCCATTGAGAATAAAATGGAGTCAAATCTCTCTCAAGGAATGATTCTGCAGATAATTACAAGTCTTATACTTCAAATAGTGAGAAAACATATCTAAGTTCGTGAATCATTCCTGGGTACAGTGTCTCACTATTAGAAAGCTCTAAGAGGCAATTTACTTGTTATTTAAAGATAGAATAGGGCAACATCTCTTTTAAAGAAGCATTCAGTCGATAGTTACGCATCTTGTAACTAGAAAAACTATCTAAGGACAAGAATTGTTTTATTGTACTCATCTAACCATTAGAATACTACATGGAGCTATTTACATGTCATTTAAGGATAGAACGTGGCAATATCACTTTTAAGGAATCATTTCGTATACAGTTACACCTCTTGTACTTCAAATAGCTAGAAAACTATCTAAGGCCATGAATCATTCCATTGTACTCATCTAACGATTAGAAAACTAGACAAGGCTAGTTACTTGTCCTTTAAAGATAGAAACAGGAAATATCTCTTTTAAGGAATCATTTTGTGGTGAGTTACGTGTCTTGTACTCAAGCTTGCTAGAAAAACTATCTAAGGCCAAAAATCATTTCATTGTACTTATCTAATCCTTGGAAAGCTGCATGGGGCTCTTTACTTGTCATGTAAAACTAGAACGGTACAATATCTCTTTTACGGAATCATTCTAGAGATAGTTATGTGACTTGTACTTCAAATAGCCAGAAAAACTCAAAGGTCACAAATGATTTTGTTGTGTTCATCTAACTATTAAAAAAATACACAAGACGATTTACATACCCATTAAGGAAAGAATAGGGCAATATCTCTTTTAGGGATTCATTCCATAGGTAGCTTGTACTTCAAATTGAGAGAAAACCTATTTAACTCCGCAAATAATTTTGTTGAACTGATCTAATTATTAAAAAAGTACACGGGGCTATTTACTTGTCCATTTAAGAAAGAACGGGGCCATACCTCTTTTAAAGAATCATTCTATAGATAATTATGAGTCTTGTGATTCAACTAGTTAGAAAACTTATCTAAGTCCGTGAATATTTTGCTGTAATCATCTGGCCATAAGAAAACTACACGAGGTTATTTACTTGTTCTTTAAAATGGAACCCGACAATATTTCTTTTAAGGAATTATTTCATGGATACTTACGCATCTCGTACTTCAAATAGCTAGAAAAACTATCAACGTTAGTCGATTACTCTGTTGTACTCATCTAACCATTAGACAACTACACTGGGCTACATACTTGCCCGTTAAGAAAAGAATGGGGCTATATATCTTTTAAGGAATCAATCCTTAGATATTTACGCGTCTTGTACTTTAAATAGAGAGAAAACCTATCTACCAGCTAGAATCATTTAGTAGAACAACCATTTGAAAGCTATGTCGGTCTATTTACTTGTCTATTAAAGATAGAATGAACCACATATCTTTTAACGGGTCATTTTATGATTAATTGCTAGTTTTGCACTTCAACTAGCGAGAAAACCTATCCAAATCTGTGAATCATTCTGTTTTACTCATCTAACCATTAGAAAACTATATGAGGCTATTTACTTGGCCTTTAAAAATTGAACTGGGCAATATCTCTTTTTCAGGGATCATTCCGTAGACAGTTACGTGTCTTGTATTTCAAATAGCTGGAAAAACTATCTAAGGCTATGGATTATTCCATTGTACTCGTCCAAACCTTAGAAAACTAGACCAAGCTATTTACTCGTCCTTTAAAGGTAAAACGGTACAATATCTCTTTTAAGGACTCATTCCGCGGACGGTTACGCGTCTTGTACTTCAACTAGTAGAAAAACTAAGGTCAAGAATCATTCTATTGCACTCATCTAATCATTAGAAACTATATGGGGATCTTTAGTTGTTATTCAAAGATAGAATCGGTAACACTTTTTTAAGGAATCATTTCGTGGATAATTATGTGTCTTGTACTTCAACTAGCTAGAATAATTATGTGTCTTGTACTTCAACTAGCTAGAATAATTATGTGTCTTGTACTTCAACTAGCTAGAATTTCTAAGGCCAAGAATTGTTTCATTGTGCTCATCTAACCATTAGACAACTACACGGGTCTCTTTACTTTCATTTAAAGATAGGACGGTATAATATCTCTTTTAAGAAATCATTCCGTGGATAGTTATGCGTATTGTATTTTAATTGCAATGAAAACTATCAAATGTGACGAATCATTCCGTTTTACTCGTCTAACCATTAGAAAACTACACGAGGCTATTTACTTATCGATTAAAGAACAAACAGCGCCATACCTCCTTTAGGGATTCATTCCGCGGATAGTTTGTACTTCAAATTGCGAGAAAACCTTTTTAACTTCACAAATCATTTTGTTGAACTCTTCTAACTTTTAAAAAAGTAACCGTCAAATCTTTCTGTTGTACTGGTCTAACCATAAGAAAACTAGGAGGCCATTTACTTGTCCTTTAAAGTTGGAACCAGGCAATATCTCTTTTAAGGAATTATTCTATGGATAGTTATGCGTCTTGTGCTTTAAATAACTAGAAAAACTATCGAAGACCGACAATCATTCTATTGTACTCATCTAACCATTAAAAAACTACACAGGGACTACTTACTTGCCCATTAAGAAAAGAATGGGGCAATGTCTCTTTAAAGGAATTAATCCTTAGATAGCTACATGTCTTGTACTTTGAATAGAGAGAAAAGCTATCTACCGGTATGAGTCATTTAGTAGAATAACCATTAGAAAACTATGTGGGTCTATTTACCTGTCAATTAAAGATAGTTGCTAGTATTTATATGCAAGTATCAGGTCGTAGTTAATGACCTTCACGTCAAATACTTGGCTCATCAGGCCACGAGCTGGTAGTCCATCAGTGTGGACCCACAACCCTACATATAACAACCTTGACAAGCTCAAGGGTTTCATGTCAGAGCTCACAGCCTCTATAATACAGGTCGCTCACTTAGCTTCCCTATGTAGCAACTAGCTTGCACTTGGTCAAAAAGCCTAGAGTGAGTACAGTGAATAGATATTCACATTTCAGACTAGAGGTCCTGAGTTCAAATGGCACCATCCCCTAATTTCCCTCTCCCTCCCTCCCTTCCCCAGGTCCCTTTTGCATCCAAAAAAACAAAAGCCTGCCTCTCATTAGTCAAGCATTTAATACATGTAATCGTTACATAACAATCTACACCCTATAAGTTGGATAAGATCTCACATAATAAAGGATTCTCCCCTCATTTTTGTAATATTCTTGTCTTCCAAACATTTACTTCTCTTATTTATTTCTCCACATAAGTCATCAGCGACTTCATAAATTCTTCATTTACTACTCAAATAAATTCAAACGCTAGCTTCTCACTAAACAAATTCATTTGTTGAGCCCAAGTAGATTTGGAATCAATAAATGGTGCCATCCGTAGAAAGCTTACAAAAATCTAGCTCGAAAGAGTTTGAAGGCAAAAGATGAGCCAAAAGCACAAACAAAGCAAGAGAACAAGGAGCCACAATGTGGAACTCCCCCAAAGTTTTTGGAGACAGAGGAAAGAACCAGAAACAGGTCCTTCGTGACTTGCTCCTGATTTAGAAACCGCAGCCCTAAAGAAGCAAGTAGAGGCGTTGGCCTCAGAAGTCTAGTGGCTCTAAGAGCAACAAAGCCAAACCCCTCTATCATACTATTTAAGCGAATCTTCACAAAAAGATTCCTCTTGGTGAGCTAAAAATGTAGAGAGATACGAGTAGATCACCCAGGGCTAACCTATACAGAGATGATTGAGTTTCACGCCCTCAGTAACATTAGCCTAAACGCGACGTCTTCTAGTGCTAGAGGAGGTCCAATCCTGGTAAATCCTATCAGAGGCAATGTGTTCAATAGGCTGGGACATAAAACACAATAGGAATCACAGTGACAACAGTCTCTTGGTCCCCAATGACCAAGAGATAGGCCGCGATAATGGGGCAGTCCTTATCACCCAGGAAAATATAGTGAAGCATCAAGCCATCCTACCGAAGCCTATAGAGGCCAACAACTTGTTCCATAGCAGAACCAGGAGCTGGATGATCTAAGGGTAAGGCCAAACAACCTAGTGTAGACTCTCACCTTTCGTGCCATCGATAAGGGAAGCTATCATACAATCTAAGATGAAGCTCCCTCAGATTGGGACCTTCAATGAAGAAACTGGCCCTATTACTCGCTTCCGCCGTTATGTATCATGGATGAAATTGTAAAATGCCCCAGGACCAGTTATGTGCAAAGCTTTCACACTCACTCTCAAAAGGAAGGCCCATACCTGGTATGGGATCCTGGCTCCGGGTTCCATATGTAGCTGGGAGTAACTATCCTCGGAGTTCACAACTTAGTTCATGGGGCCAAAGGCCAGAACTACTCCTAATGAAATGTTGGGGACAGTGAAGCATGGAAAGTGATAAACACTAAAAAGCAACTTGGACTGCTTTAGTAGGTAGGTCATGACGACGGAGAAGAAGGATGATGAATCCCTCGTAATTACTGTTAAATCAAGGCTGTTTAAGGACACACAGTTTTGGTGGGCTATGCATGAGGACCCACCTAGGGCTTATAAGAAGCTCTTGAGGAGAGCTGAGAGGTATATCAGCACTGAAGAGGCAAGCGAAGGAGACCTGAGAGCTGACCCTTCCAGGGGGAAAAGAAAGACCACAAGGGAAAAAGGGATCAGCACAGACCAAAAGGGTCATCTCTGGCCTTGAAGCCATTCACCAAACTCAACGCTTCAGTGGAACACATTTTCAACATTTTGAAGAATGATCCTATTTTGCCCAAGGCTAAGCCCATCAATAAATGTGGATCAGGGTAGATACTACAGCACAAAACACTAGGTCATGATACTGAAGAATGCAGCATCTCAAGCAGGAGATCGAGAGACTAATTGAATGAGGATACCATAGTGAGTACGTAGTTAGTTAACCATTAAGGGTAGGACAGACAAGCTCATCTGTAAGCAAACCATAGCGCCCGAGCTCCATGAACTGACCTCCTATTGAGATCCGCGTGCTAGCTAGAGGAAATAGGATTATAGAGGGAGCGACAAAAGCGAGGTCTCGTGGGAGAAGCCTAAAATTGCTACCAACTATTCACCATGTGGGCTCTCTCGACTCAAATAGGTTCCTTTACCTTCTGCAATGAGGATGCCTCTGAAGTTCTGTGCCCCCACACTATTGCTTTTGTAATAACTATGCCAATCTCTGGGATCAAAGTCCACAAAACCTTGGTTGACAACAAAAGCTCTATCAAAGTTTTATATTGGAAAACCCTTAAACAGATAAACATAGATCCCAAAAATTTGAGGCCGTATAAGACCAAGCTCTAGGGCTGCACCAGAGACTACATAGAGCCTAAGTGTCAGACCACATTGCTTGTGGAGCTGGGCGGGGACCCTTGTAAAAGGAGGATCATGGCCGACTTTGTTGTGGTCAACGTCCTCTCAAACCACAATGCAATTTTGGGAAGGCCCATTCTCTACAAGCTCAAGGTGGCGACCTCAGTGTTCCATTATGTGAGGAAACTAGCATGTTACCCGTGAGTTGCACGGGACCAGAAAAGGCTATTTTTCTCTAAAGTGATTTAATCATAAATTATATATTTTGTAACCATTGATGTTGTAATGAAATCGTTTCATAAATTAATATAATAAATCAGAATGAATGTACTCAATGAATATGTAAAAGAAATTTTAATAAATGATATTGAGGTCACAGCTAATAAAAATTTACATTTTAATGCCAAATGTAAATCTAATTCACCTTAAATTTCGAAAAACCTCTTTGAAAACTACATTGGTTGTGGACTTTCCCTCGGTAGGGTCATTACCACAGATAACAATCTTCAGTCCTTTGCGACTTGTAACTTTGAAGTCTAGAGAATGCAACATACAATTGTCTGTAACTAAACACCGGCTTTTTCAAAAGAAGTCCGACATTGGTGATTGGCCTTGGCTGTTGTTTGTATATCATTGCATACAAAACAATAATGGGAAACTACCTCTGCTGAAATTTGAAGGGCAACCTCGTGTCAGAGGGTGTCAATGTAGATCCTCTGAATCAACACCTTGTGGCCTGCAAGAGCACGTGGAAGAATCTTTGCCTCCAATACTTGCTTCCCCAATCTAGTTATAACCCATCTAGCCCCATTGCACAGTCTAAGAGAGTGGTCTATATTTCTCAATAACATCATTGGCATTCCAATCTTTAATTTCAACTCATGATTTGGACCTCCTGGACATCTAATGTTGTTTAAGAACTCAGGTGTATGCATACAATCTAAGAAATCAGCACCGCCATCAGATTTACAGCACGAGTCAGAGCTTAAATATAATGTTCCTTCAGATTTATAACACATTGTTGTGCTTAGGTGCTCCTAGACCTAAAACTTGACCTCGATGCTTTTCTACGCCTTATGTTTTTAGAATCTTGCATATAACCATTCATTTTGGCGCTAAACATCCCTAACCTTTGTGTTTAGTTGCATGAATAGCTCTTTCTGTTTAATTATGACCAATTTCTTTAGTTGACTGTTGAAAATGAAATTTATTTTTTTTATTAAATTGACTAAGATGACAGAATAAAGTAAATGATTATTTACACAAACGGCCTAAAACATTTGAAGTTGCATAAATGACCCCAATTTTTTTAAGGCAAAATTTAATAATTTTTATTAATTTAACTAACAAATAGATGTGGTTGAATGTCCAAGACATGTGGAATTTTAGGTAAGTTAACTAATTTTTCTTTTTATCATAATTATCTTATCATAACCATAAATGAAAAAGTACAATTTAATTTACAATAATTAGTTTAAATGATAAAGGACATCCCTTATCATGATAAAATTGTAAGTTCAAGTCTGCACTAAATTTGTTAATGCCCCTCCTTAAGTTCCCATTTGTATAAAATAGTAATAGTACTAATAATAATGCAATGCCTCCTCTTCAAGCCATAATTAAACTAACTACAAATTTAACAATTTACACCCCCATTTTTCTCAGACAGTATTTATCTAACCCATAAGCATTCTAAAGCTCCATTTGCTATTTTTTTTGAGAATACAATTGATGAAAATATTTGGTAAATTTTAGAAAAAATAATTATTGGAGAAATAATAATATCCAATATCAGATTTTGAGAAGCAGCAGAAAAGTAGTAACTTCTGCTTTTAGCTAATCTAATTGATAATAATTAAATTATCAAATTTAACGTTACATTTAATATTTTAATATCTTTTGATATATACATACCATCTTAGGCAACAATCTATGTTATTTAAATTTTCACATTGAATCATAATTTATTTGATTGTGTACTATATATGTTTATATTATTTTTTGTGTATTCTTATTAATTAGTTAATTCAAAAAAAAATTGTCAAAAGGAAATTTCAAATAGATTTTCACCTTTAATTATTACTTGTCGATATTTTGAAATTCATTGTGGAATATTACATTTATATTACATATCATTCATAAAAAGGATATCATATAATAATAAATAAAAATTTAAAATTTTTACTTTTTAGTAAATATAAATCGACACATGCATCAATGAAACAGTTAAATTTACTAAACACATAAAAACTGCTTTTGGTCGGTACATAATTTTACCAAAAAAGTTTACTAAACACTAAAGTTATCCTGACAGTAACCTTTTTGTCTAGTACAGCAGAAGTTACTTATTGGAAAAGTTCCAATGGTACCAAATTAAGCCTAAGTCTTTGGTGGTATGTCAGAAAAAGTGGTAATGATTTAAAGTTGTTGGATAAATAACCCCTAATTTTTCAAAGCAAAAATTAGATAATTTTTATTAATTTAACTACTAATTAGATGTGGTTGAACATCATGTGAATTTGAGTACCCACTAGAAGGTGCCTTAATATGATCGATGATAGCCAATTTAAAGCAAATGAAAAATGATGTAATTAATTTTAAATAAAAACTTTTCAAAATCAGGAAAATAAATAATTATAATTTTTTGGGGCATAAATAATTATTATAATTTTTCAAAAAACTTAAGCAAAAAAGGGACTCAAAGCAACTTTGTATGCACAACCCTTTCATATCCGATTCTCACACAAAAAAAAAAAGGAGAACAACTTTAACAACAACATAATATAATACTAATAATAGTAGTAGTAGACACCGCAAAGTAGACATGTAAAAAAAATGAAGAACTAAAAACACATTTTTAATCAAAAGTGCAATGTCATTAGTTTCAAATTAAAATTAAAAATTTTCTAAATTAGCAAACTAAATAATTATAGTTTTTTAAGCATAAATAATAATGAAATACAATGACTGTAAACGTAAACATGTTTTCATTAGTTCTCAATAAAAAATTTGTAACTACGAAAAATAAATAACAATAAATTTTTTAAAAGCATAAATAATAATAATAATTATTTAAAAACCAAAAGAAAAGACATATTATTGAAAATTGAAAAAAAATATAAGCACTAATGCAATAAATGAATTAAAAATGTAACTTAATTTATGATACAATATATCATGGGGATGACATTATATATTTATGATATACATAGATAAGCCAATTCTTTTAGGTTGGGAACCCATTAATAAGGAATATTTTCATTTAGTTTTCAAAAAATAAAATACAAAGTTCAAAAACATTATTTTCAAAAAAAATCTAAACTTAAAAAAGAAATGTCGACCATAATTTTTATTAGATCACATTGCTTGTGAAGCTAGGCAGGGACCCCTGTAAAAGGACGATCATAGCCGACTTTGTTGTGGTCAACGTCCTGTCAAACCACAATGCAATTTTGGGAAGGCCCATTCTCTACAAGCACAAGGCTGGGACCTCAGTGTTCCATTATGTGAGGAAATTCCTAACTAAATATGGAACTGCTACGGTGTGAGGCGACCAGTGAACGGCTCGAGAAGGCAACTTGGAGTATGCTGTCAAGGTCTCTCCTCTGTGGCAATTGCAAGTCCTGATGAAGAGCTCCGGGCTATTAAAGTAGATGAATCCAGACCTGACCTAGAGCTCTGGGTTAGTGAAGAAGTTAAAGAACCAGTGAGAACCCAGCTCATTAGTTTTTTGAGCAAAAACTTAGATGTTTTCGCCTGGACCCATGAAGATGCGGAGGGGATCGACCCAAAGCATGCATGTCATAGGCTAAGCATAGTTCCTAATGCCAAGCCAGCTAAACAAAAAAGGTGCCCCCTAAATAGTAAGTGATACGAAGCTCTAGCTCAAGAGGTGGACAAGCTCCTAGGAAACAAGTTCACACGAGAAGGTTTATAGCCACAATGGGTGGCCAACACAATCCTTGTAAAGAAAAGCAATGGGATCTGGTGCATATATATTGATTTCACCGACCTTAACAAGGCCTGCCCAAAAGACAGTTTTCCACTGCTCAGGATTGATCAAATGGTAGACACAATAGCTTGTCACGAGCTCTTGAGCTTCATGGTCGCATATTCTGGCTATGCCATCAAATACCAATGTTCTCAGGTGAGAAGGAGTATACCTCTTATCTAACTAATAGGGGCTGTACTGCTACAGGATGATGCCTTTTGTGCTGAAAAACACAAGGGCTACCTACCAAAGCCTTGTGAATTCTATGTTTAAAGATTAGATTGGTAAGACGATAGAGACCTATGTCCATGACATGCTCGTTAAGAGCTTACAAGCTGGGCACCACATCGGCGACCTTGTTCGAATGTTCCATGTCTTGATAGAATATGAAATGAAGCTCATTCCAAAGAAGTACTCCTATGTCGTTGCATCTAGAAAGTTCCTCAGATTTATGGTGAATCAGTGAGGCATTGAGGTCAGCCTTGAGAAGATAAAAGCTGTGATGGAGATGGAGCCTCCAAAGTCTATCATGGAAGTTCAGCCCTCAGGGGAAGAGTTGCAGCACTCAATCGCTTCATCGCTCTTCTGTCCTATTGTTAGCCAAGCCAAAAGAATTTCAAGGCCATCAAATGCAAACAATTTTTCAAGGCCATCAGAAAGTCCAAAGAGTTCAAATGGACAGAAGATTGCCAGAAAGCTTTCTAGGAGCTGAAACAAAGGGAGAATTTGTAGTTGTACTTAGTCATTTTTTAGGCCTCTGTCAGGGAGATCGGAAGAGCACACGGGGCAGCTCATTTACCTATCAACTACGTTAGCCACGCGCTACCTGATGCTGAGCTCAAGTACTCTCTTATAGAGAAGTTCACCTACGCTCTTGTGGTTGCATCCAAAAAACCTCTGTCTTTACTATTGAGATCTTGACCAGCATGCCGCTAAGGCACACATTCCAGATGCCAAACTTGTCTGGTAGCCTGGTCAAATGGTCAGTTGAACTCAGTCAATATGACCTTCTTAGCCAAGAACAGCTATCAAAGGACAAGCTTTCCTTGACTTAGTAGCTGAACTCACCCCATCGCCCCATGACCAAGGGGTAGAGAAGGTTCCAGCCTGAGAGCTATTCGTAGATAGATCCTCCACAGGGTAGGCCTTGGAAGTAGGAATTTTTTGATCAGCCCACTAGTTCAGTACTGCTGCCAAGCCATCAGGTTCAAATTCCCTCAAATTCCCAGCTACCAATAATGAGGCTGAATAGGAGGCGATATTGGCAGGACTCAACATGGCTAAATCTATGGGTAACAAACAACTGATAATCAAGAGTGACTCTCAGCTCGTCTTCAACCAAACTAGTAGAGTATACGAGGTCAAAGGGGAAAAGCTCTCCCAATAACTAGAAAAGTTGACATTTGAGTTGAAAGACCTTGAATGGTTCCATATCTTAAGGATCCCAAGAGCTGAAAACAGTCACGCTGATGCTGGGCAAAGCTCACCACAAGTGAGAGGGCCGGTGTACTTGGTAGTAACCCCATCATAGAGCTCTCGAGTTCAGCAATCGACAGAACCAGTACAATATCAACAGAGATCTAGAAATTTAGCAATTGGATGGATCCTATCATCTAGATCTTAAAAGAGGGAGTAACCCCCAAGAGTGGAGGCCAAGATGCTAAAACATCAGGCGGCTAGGTTTACCCTGGTCGATGGGAAGTTATACAAAAGGAGCTTCGCAGGACCCCCTTAAATATACCTCGCTTTGGAAGAAGCAAAAATCGTTCTGGGAGAAATTCACTCTGGAATATGCAGCAATCACTCAGGCGGCTTGTCCCTAGCTCACAAGGTCCTTAAACAAGGATATTTTTGGCCAAGCCGGAGGAAAGATGCAATTGAGTTCGCGAAGTCTTGCGGCAAGTACTAAAGGTTCGCTGTGCTCATCAGAAAGCCACTTGAAGAGTTGACCTTAGTAACAGGACCCCTGGCCCTTTGCTAAGTGGGGAGTGGAGCTCATAGGTCCACTCCCAAAAGGAAAGGAAGGAACTTAGTACGCCATAGTGGTTATTGATTACTTCACTAAGTGGGTAGAAGCCGAAGCTCTGGCAACCATCACAGAGCAGAAAATCAAGAGCTTCATTAGAAAGTTAATCGTTTGTAGATCTGGGATGCCTCATGCTATAGTTACATGCAATGACAAACAGTTTAACAACTCCAAATTCAAAACCTTCTATGAAGACCTAGGAATAAAGAACTTCTACTCCACTCCTCACTACCTATAGGCAAACGGATAGGTCGAAGCAATCAACAAAGTCATTAAGCACACCCTAAGCCCATATTAGAAGCTCTAAAAGGTACATGGCTGAGGAGCTACCTGCAATCCTGTGGTCATATCGAACGACTTGTAGGACTACAACAGGTAAAACCCACTTCTCATTAACCTAAGGCATAGAAGCACCACTTCTCATTAACCTAAGGCATAGAAGCACTGGTCCTAGCTGAACTTGAGGTCTTAACTCCCAAAGTCCTATGCTTCAATGAAGAAAGGAACAATGATCTCCTTAGCAGTGTACTTGACCTCCTTGATGAAAGAAGAATGATGGCTGAGATAAAAAAATAAGACCCACAGGCAGAGATGTGCAAAATTTTACAACTCCAAGGTCAGAATGCATAGGTTCAAGGTTAGGGACCTACTCTTCTGCAAGGTTTTCCTATCATCAAGGGAAGCAGCCTCTGGAACCCTTGGACCTATGTGGGAAGGGCCTTACGGGGTGAGAAAAGTTCTTTCTAATGGGGCATACTAGCTTGAAAACCTAGAAGGAACTGAACTTACGCACCCTTAGAATGCTGAACACTTGAAGAAATGTTATAGATAGAAGATTGTCATTTTTTATTTTTGGTCTATGTAACAGGACGTGACACAAGCAACTGATAAAGCAAATCTTTGAGTCCACATGACCTCAAGCTTTTAAAATCTTTGCAAAAGTGAACTAACACATGTATTTATCAAATGAAAATATAAACTTCCCATCCTTATAGCAGCTTTCGTTAAGCGACCTAAAAACCTCACGAGCTAGTGGTTAAAAAATCGAGTGCTCTAGCCACTTGAAGGGTTTACTACAATCAGCGACCTAACGAGCTGAACTCAAAAGGAGGACCTCGTATCTGCTTTGGTTGAAGTTTTCTACGACTTTAGAAGTGACCTAAGACTTATAAGCGTAAGCTTAATGGTAAGGTCGCCCATTTGCACAGTCTCACAAAAACAATAACCGATGAGCTTTCACCTTACTACTTGAGATGACGGCCAAACGAGCTTGCTTAAATGTACAGTTTTGACAGTGCTATTCAGTTTAAGTATGACATTACACGAGCTTAGGACGTCATTATTAATGATGATTGTTAGGCGAGCTTGTAATTGTACATCAAACTGATAAGAAAAGGCAACATATCACGACTTGATACTCAAAAATAAAGGCTTTTCATTAATAAACTTCTGTAGATACAAAGTAGAAATAACAAGATATACAAAGAGGCCTCAAAGTCTAAGTTTGAGCAGTACAGCCCTCAGGAGCTAATCGTTCAGGGGCTGTACCTTGAGAAGATGAGCTGGCGAGAGCGGCTTGGTCTTGAGTGATGTCAAGAGCATCGTCAGCCATGATGATGGTCTCATCAGGAGTGGCTTAGTCCTCACCATCGCAAAGCTATCCAGGCTATATTCTTTCTTTAGTTAGGTGACCTAAGCCTTGAGAAAATCCAAATTACACTCAGGTAAATTCTTCTCAACCTTAGAGATTGCATCTGAGGTGATCTCAGCAAATAGTCCTCGGTGTGAATCTTGAAGTTGTCAGAGGCCTTGTACTGTGCCACTCCTTCTCAGCCTGGTCGAGCATTGATCCCTCTTTGGTGAGCATGGACTTGAGGAGGTCCTCTTTTTTCTTCTTCATGGCCTTCAGCTTAGTCTGGAGGTGGCCAACTTCATCCTTTGAAACTACCAGGTCATGCTCCCTGTCGTGTGAAGCTCACTTGGCCTCTTTCTAGACCTTGGTGGCCTTCACTCAACCATGAGCTGCCAAACCCTGTTGGTTGTATGGGGTCTCTAGGATGGCCGTACAGGCCAGTAAAGCGGAGGTTGAGTTCACAATGTCAATAGTTAAGAGTGAGTTGGCATAACCCTTCCATCTCATTGACTAGCCCCTAGACATTCATCACTGTGTCGATCACACAATCAGGCATCTTTTTGAGGTCGCTCTCCATCGGCCTCCTCATCATGCTAAATCTTAGCAGAGCCTTTGGGCACTTGACCTTGGACTTTTCCAGCTGGGCCTTGCGAGCTGGATGGGTTGGTAGTAGCAGACGCTTTGTAGCCACATAGAGAGTGAGTTGCCATAACCCTTCCATCTCATCGACTAGCCCTTAGACATTCATCATTGTGTCGATCACACAAGCAAGCATCTTTTTGAGGTCGCTCTCCATCGGCCTCCTCATCATGCTAAATCTTAGCAGAGCCTTTGGGCACTTGACCTTGGACTTTTCCAGCTGGGCCTTGCGAGCTGGATGGGTTGGTAGTAGCAGACGCTTTGTAGCCACATAGAGAGTGAGTTGCCATAACCCTTCCATCTCATCGACTAGCCCTTAGACATTCATCATTGTGTCGATCACACAAGCAAGCATCTTTTTGAGGTCGCTCTCCATCGGCCTCCTCATCATGCTAAATCTTAGCAGAGCCTTTGGGCACTTGACCTTGGACTTTTCCAGCTGGGCCTTGCGAGCTGGATGGGTTGGTAGTAGCAGACGCTTTGTAGCCACATAGAGAGTGAGTTGCCATAACCCTTCCATCTCATCGACTAGCCCTTAGACATTCATCATTGTGTCGATCACACAAGCAAGCATCTTTTTGAGGTCGCTCTCCATCGGCCTCCTCATCATGCTAAATCTTAGCAGAGCCTTTGGGCACTTGACCTTGGACTTTTCCAGCTGGGCCTTGTGAGCTAGAGTGTCCTGGGGTTTAAACGGTGTGTCATCTATTGTTGCTTTGGCTCAGGTTCTTGTGGAAGCTTCCTTTTACTGATAGCCTTTTCTTTCTCCTTTTCCTCCTCTTTCCTCTTGAAGGACTCAGTGACCTACTCTGCGTTCCTCATCCTCTTCTTCTCAGCCTATCTAACAGCTCATTTCTAAGGTTTGGACAGGTGCTTTTTCCTTGTAAAGCTCTAAAGTGTCAGTTCAATATCAAAGCAAGTTAAAACTTGAAGGACAGAAACTTACAGGTATAGGGGATTCTGGGAGATATCCTCACTCTTGCGAACCGAGAGACTGTGCTTGATCAATTTCTAATCTTCGATCAGGCCACTCACCTAATAGAAGAACTCATACAGTTTTGCTACCTTCTTTGCCTAATCATCAAAAGGAGGTGTCTGTAGCAGGCCTCTTTCAATTCCCATCATCAAAATTGAACGACCTGAAACAATACTTAACTGAGCTCTCTGTAGGTCGTTTTGACTCTAATTTCAATATCCTGGACCTCTTGGGTCATCCACTCACCACCAGCCCAGAACCACTTGTCCTTCCAACTCGAGATGGATTCCGGGACCCCTTTTATTAAGTTACCCCGAAGGTAGGTACCTTTAGCCTCGGGCCAGGCTGAGGCATAATATTAGCCCTTAACACTGATGCTCGAGTACTTGAGCTGGAAACATGTGATGAAATCCAAAGGTCACAGAAATTGATACCTCTTCTCTCTCATAAGACTAAAAGGCTGATCAAGGTCTTTCACCCATCTGGCCTGATCTTTGTTGAAGCCAGACCAAGGTTGGAGAAACTCAGCCACCATCTTGGGCAAAGGGAGTCTAAAGCCCGCCTTGAACATCCATGTGTTCACCTCCGCGCAACCCTCTGGGGGGCAATGAGCTCACTCCTCCTTAGGTTTACCCTATCAAGAATCTTAAATTCTGCCTGATCCATGTGTTCACCACCTTGCAGCTTGTCCTGTTTGATTCTCGAGGGAAATGTTGGGCATCCCATTTTACCTGACGTCCCACCACGGTAGGCGGCCTTCCACTAGGACCTGTCAGGACGAACCTGGGTAGCCTATCTGAGCAATGGTAACCTTAGCTAAAGTGATAGGGATGGGGACCAAGCTGCCTTGGTGGGAGTCGTCCCCCTTCTCTTCGTCCCAGTCAATGTCATATCCCTTGTTCTTAGACAACTCTTCTTCCACAAACTAGTCGACCTAAGCCCTTGCTTGTTTAGACCTGCTAGACGATGCAACCTCCTCCTCCTCATCTGTCCAATCTAAATTGACTGCCACATTCTTTCCTAAATCTTCTACCCTAGATTCGCTATTGCTCACCATTTCTCAGAAGTTAGAAATTGGGTAAAATTCTACACTCAAAAATCCCTAACACTCTGTTTGTACGAAATTGACTTCTTGATTTCGAAAGCAGGCACAAGATCTGTTACTGTTTTGAGAAAGTGAGGAAGTCCTAGCCCGTGAAGGAACTCACGAAACACGAATCAAGCTTTGCCAGCTTAATGGGCAAAGAGAGATTTGCAAAGTGTTTAGAGATGAAGCGAAAGAGAAAAGAGAAGAATGGGAGTGAGAGGGTATTTACAAAGAGAGGAGGAGAAGAGCGGTGGGTCTCAAAAAGGTAAGGGAGATGTCAATCATAAACATGATCGACGTTCTCCCTTCCCAAAGTCTGCACGCCACTCATAGAAAGGCACGTGGCACACGTGGTAGAAAGATGGCCCTCCAAATTCGAAAATATTTGGTGGAAGCATACAGTAAGCTTATGTGCTAGTAACCTTCCAGGGTGTTCCGTCCCAAAGCTCAAGGCCCTTGAGGGGCCATTTGTTTATACATAAGTATCAGGTCACAGTCAATATCCCCCAGGTCAAATACTTGACTCATTAGGCCATGAGCTGGTAGTCCATCAGCGCAGACCCACAATCCAACATATCATGACCCTGACAAGCTCAAGGGTTTCAGGTCAGAGGTCACGGCCTCAATAATCCAGGTCGCTACTTAGGGACCTGATTCTTCCTTACATATGTGCTTCCGCAAGGTCAGCTCTTGAGGTCACTAGCCTAATGCAGGCTGGGGTCACCATGCGACCTCTTGGGTAGTTTAAGCACAATGCAACTTGCATGCCTTATCACTTAAGAATTGATTTGACAGTCATATTTAATATAAAGTTAGTATTTGTCTTCCCCATATAGCAACTAGCATGCACTTGGTCAAAAAGCCTAACAACCTCCAGCTAAGTGTACTTAGAAATGCAGCTCATTGGTTAAGCATTTAATACATGTAATCATTACATAACAATCTGCGGACTGTAAATAGGCTAAAATCCCACATAATAAAGGATTCTCCCCTCATTTTGGCAATATTCTTGTCTTCTAAACATTTACGTCACTCATTTATTTCTCCACACAAGCCATCAGCAACTTCATAAATTCTTCATTTATTGCAAATTCAAATGCTAGCTTCCACGTAAACAAATTTGTTTGTTGAGTTTAGGTAGATTTTGGCATCAACAAATTGGTGCCGTCTGAGGAAAGCTTACCAAAATCTAGCTCGAAAGAGTTTGAAGGCAAAAGATGTGCCAAAAACACAACCAGAGTTATAAATCTTGTACTTTAAACTACTAGAAAAACTATCTAAGGTCATGAATCATTCCGTCTATTCATCTAACTATTCAAAAACTACATGGGTCTATTTACATATCAATTAAGGAATGAACAGGGCCATATCTCTTTGCAGGATTCATTCCAGAGATAGTTACACATGTTATACTTCAAATAGCCAGAAAACCTATCTAACTCTGTAAATCATTCCATTGAACTCATCTAACCATTAGAAAACTTCAGGGGGCTATTTACTAGTTCATTAAGAATAGAATGGGGTCATATATCTCTTAAGGAATGATTCTGTAAATAATTATGAGTTTTGTACGTCAAATAGCAGGAAAACATATCTAAGTTCATGAATCATTCCTCTGTACTCGTCTCACCATTACAAAACTATACCAGGCAATTTACTTGTCCTTTAAAGATAGAATGGGCTAATATCTCTTTTAAAGAATCATTCGGTCGATAGTTACACGTCTTGTACTTCAACTAGCAAGAAAAACTATCTAAGGCCAAGAATTGTTTCATTGTACTCATCTAACTATTAGAATACTATTGTCATTTAAAGATAGAATGTGGTAATATCGCTTTTAAGGAATCATTCCGTAGATGACTATGTGTCTTGTACTCCAAATAACTAGAACTATCTAAGGCCATGAATCATTCCGTTGTACTCATCTAACTATTAGAAAACTAGACAAGGTTATTTACTTGTTCTTTAAAGATAGAATGGGGCAATATCTTTTAGATCGGTATCATTCTGTAGATAGTTATACGTCTTGTAATTTAGCTTGCTAAAAAAAATCTATCTATGGCCAAAAATATTCCATTGGACTCTTTACTTGTCATTTAAAAATAGAACGATACAATATCTCTTTTAAAGAGTCATTCCAGGGATAGTTACACGTCTTGTACTTCAAATAGGTAGGAAAACTATCAAAGGTCATGAATCATTTCATTGTACTCATCTAACCATTAAAAAACTACATAGGACTATTTACTTATCTACTAAAGAACAAGCAGGGCCATATCTCCTTTAGGGATTTATTCTGTAGATAGTTTGTGCTTCAAATTGTGAGAAAACCTATTTAACTCTGCAAATCATTCCGTTGAACTCAGCTAACCATTAGAAGTACATGGGGTTATTTACTTGTCCATTAAGGAAAGAACGTGGCCATATCTCTTTTAAGGAATCATTTTGTAGGTAATTATGAGTCTTGCGCTTCAAATATCGAGAGAACTTATCTAAGTATGTGAATCATTCTGTTGTAAGCGTCTAACAGTGAGAAAACTACACGAGCCTATGTACTTGTTCTTTAAAATGGAGCCAGACAATATCTGTTTTAAGGAATTATTCCATAGATACGCGTCTCGTACTACAAAAAGCTAGAAAAACTATCAAAGGCTAACAATCATTTTGTTGTGCACATCTAACCATTAGAAAACTACATAGGGTGACCTACTTGCCTATTAAGAAAAGAACAGGGCTATAAATCTTATACCAAATCAATCCTTGGATAGTTATGCGTCTTGGACATCAAATAGAGAGAAAAGCTATCTACTCGCATGAATCATTGAGTAGAATAACCATTTGAAAACTCTATAGTCTATTTACTTGTCTATTGAAGATAGAATGGGACATGTATCTTTTAACGAGTCATTTTATGATTAGTTGCTAGTCTTGTACTTTAAATAGAGAGAAAACAAATCCATGTCCGTGAATCATTCCATTGTACTCATTTAACCATTAGAAAACTGCATAAGGCTATTTACTTGGCCTTTAAAGATTGAACGGGGCAATATCTTCTTTTAAGGGATCATTCCATGAATAGTTACGCGTCTTATACTTCAAATAGCTAGAAAAACTATCTAAGGCCATGAATTATTCCGTCGTACTCATCCAAACATTAAAAAACTAGACGAGGCTATTTACTCATCCATTAAAGTTAAAACGGTGGAACATTTCTCTTAAGGACTCATTCTGTGGATGGTTACGCGTCTTGAATTTCAATTAGTTGAAAAACTATCTAGGGCCAAGAATTACTCTATTTATTCATGTAACCATTAGGAACTACATGGGGTTCTTTATTTGTCATTCAAAGATAGAATGGGCAATACCACTTTTAAGGAATCATTTCGTAGTTAATTATGTGTCTTATGCTTGAACTGGCTAGAACGACTTTCGTTGTGCTCATCTAACCATCAGACACTACATGGTTCTCCTTTACTTGTCATTTAAAGATAGAACAATACAATATCTCTTTTAAGGAATTATTCCGTGGAATATTATGCGTATTGTACTTTAAAACGTTAGAAAACCTATCAAATGTGATGAATCATTCCATTTTACTCGTCTAACCATTAAAAAACTACACGGGGCTATTTACTTATCCATTGAGGAATAAACGAGGCAGGGGGCTATTTACAAGTCCATTAAGAATAGAATGGGGTCATATCTCTTATGGAATGATTCTAATTAATAATTATCAGTCTTGCACTTCAAATAACGAGAAAACCTATCTAAGTTTCTAAATCGTTCCTTTGTACTCTTCTCACCATTCGAAAACTATATGAGGCAATTTACTTGTCCTTTGAAGATAGAATAAGGCAATGTCTCTTTTAAAGAATCACCCTATGGATAGTAGAAAACTATGCAGGTCTATTTAATTGTCTATTAAAGATAGAATGGGCCATATATCTTGTAACGAATCATTTAATGATCAGTTGCTAGTCTTGTACTTCAAATAGTTAGAAAACCTATCTAAGTCCATGATCCATTCTGTTGCACTCATCTAGCTATTAGAAAACTACGTGAGGCTATTTACCTGTCCTTTAAAGATAGAATGGGGCAATATCTCTTTTAAAGAATAACCCGGTGGATAGTTACACATCTTGTAATTCAAGTAGCTAGAAATACTATGTAAGGCCAAGGGTCATTTTATTGTACTCATCTAAGTGCAAAGCTTTTTACTTGTCATTTAAAGATAGAATGTGGCAATATCTCTTTTAAACAATCATTCAGTGGATAGTTACACTTCTTGTACTTCAGATAGCTGGAAAAACTCTCTAAGGTTGTGAATCATTATGTTGTACTTATCATTTAAAGATAGAACTAGACGAGGCTATTTACTTATTATTTAAAGATAGAATGATGTAATTATCTCTTTTAAGGAGTCATTCTGCTGATGATTACACCTCGTGTACTTCAACTAGTAGAAAAACAATCTAAGGCCAAGAATCATTCCATTGTACTCATCTAACCATTAGAAAACTACATAGGGCCTTTCGTCTTCATTTAAAGATAGAATGGGCAATATCTCTTTTAAAGAATCATTGTGTAGTTACGTGTGTTAACATCAACTAGCTATCACGACAGATACCAGATGGCTAGAAGACTAGGTCGTTGTAATGAAGGACATGGTTAACTGGTGGTTCCCCACTTTCCCACCTTCTACACGACTCCTCTGTCCTTGAGGCTACCAATAACTGCCTCCCTCTATGATTGCTTGGCAACGCAAAGTGAAAACATGAGCAGAGATTAAAGGATATATATGTACCAGAATCTGTACGGTATGCTCTCTCTCATGACTTTTTCGATAAACACACACCTCTCTACAATCAATTGCTTACTCTCACACTGGAGTGGATACTTGGTAGTAAGTTCTTTTGTACTTGCACAATTGCCCTCGTGAGGTGATGACTATTCATGGCATAGATAGGTAGCAAATTGGTGCCGTCTGTGGGAATGTCGTAAGTGCATTGTTGTCTGATGCTACGTTGTCCTAGTTCAACTTTCCTATCCTACCAATGCCACCTCGCATATCACCCCACTGAGGGGGAGGCTGACCCCTATTTGGCTACTAATTGTGTGACCCAAGATTAGTTTACCCAACATTCTGATGCTTTACAAGCTCAGATGCAAGCCCTCACTGTGATGTTACAGTATCACCAATTCCCGTCGGCTCCATTCCTCCTCCTAACACACACCATTAGAAGAAGGTCCATTTTGCCTAATCGTTTGCACCCCATGGAAGTAAGCAGAGACACGAACCTGGATCCTCCACCCTCTGTTGTCTACTTTGCTACAACTAATGCCTTGTCAGGGCCTTTGGGTCCACTATTGGAGGACTACTTAAACCATAAAATCAAGGAAACTATAGGCAAGGAATAAGGGCAACGTGCCGTGCTAATTAAAGAAGAGCCTTTTTCAGAGTACATCATGCAGACCTTGTTCCTAGCACATTTTAAGGTGCCTCGTGTCAATAGGTATGATAGGACTATGGATCCTATCGATCACCTCCATGCATATCAGGATATTACCCGGCTTTATAGGTTTTCAGATGTAGTCTCTTGTTAAGCCTTCCCTTCTACTCTTCAGCGCAAAGCCCGAGATTGGTAAGACACTATCCTGCCATGCTCCATGAACTCTTTCACGGACTTGGCTTACAAGTTCGCTTCGTTCTTTGCCAGTAGTACTTCACAAAAAATGATAGCCATTTGCCTCAAAAAGATTGTATAAGGAAAAGATGAAACTGAGCGAGACTTTATTACCCAATTTAATAAGGCTGCTTTGGTTGTTAAAGACCTGCAGATGTCCTCAGTGGTGACGACCATTTTCCGTTTTTCCCTATCAAAGAGAGTGCTTGAGAGTATAACTAATCTTTTGAATCAAAGTGAAAAATATATCGATTGTGAAGAGGCACTACAGGTTACTAAATCCTTCCGAGAGCCTCCAGATGAGGTAAAACAAAAGGCAGAGGGCATGGAGGAAAAGAAGGTAAAGTCTTCAAAGAAGGATCATGTTTTCCGATCTCAGAGAGTGACGGTTACCTCCCAAAGTATTATACTTCCGTGAACGCTTTGTACGTTCACGTGCTAAACGAAGTGAAGGATCGTCCTGGCCTTAAGTGGCCTCGACAGATTTTAACCCCATCAAATAGTAGTAACCACAACTGGTGCTGTGGCTTCCATCGTGATCATGGAGATGACACTAATAAATGTATGGCCTTGAAGGATGAGATATAGTGGCTGGTTAACCATGGGTCACTGAGCCGATTCATAGAACCTAAAGAAAGAGTAAACAGGAAGCTGATCCTCTTTTAGGAAAATCAGAGATCATCGATGTAATCTGTGGGAGGAAAGAGCTTCAGCAAGGGATTCTCATAATGCCAGGAAGGCCTACTTTCATTTGCTGTCCATTTACTCAATCTTCCCCATGTCGACAGGGGATCTACTTTGAGTTTTGGCCCACTGGATGTAGAGGATATAGCCCGCCAGCACGATGGCTCCCTGGTTATTACCAGTGACATTACAAATTTCGACACCAAGCAAGTTCTTATTAATGGTGACAGCATAGTTAACATTTTGGCATGGCCTGCCTTTAAGGGATTGTAAGTTCTATCCTTAAACATGAAGCAAGGCCTTACCTCCCTTCAAGGCTTCGCGGGAGCTACTTTCTTAGCTGAAGGCTCAGCAAAGTTGATGATCACCTTGGGCACCTACCCGCCTCTATCGGGATTGTCATCTGGATGACCATTGCTCCACTCAGCTAAGGCGATTCTGTCCACATACCATCAGAAGTTAAAGTTTCCCACTACCCATGAAGTGGGTTTTATCCATAGAGATCAACATCTTTCACGTTGTTACTATGTGGATAGTATTTAGTGGTAGGTCGCGGCAATTCAGATGGAAGGGGCAAGCCATGGCACTCCCAGGCAAGACTCTCGTGAACTGCTTAGTTCAAGGTGACTGATCAAGTGTTGGAGGTGGAGATAGCATCTTGGAAGATATGCTAGCTCAGCTTAGCACTCTTGGTGAAGAAATGGAAATGGTGACCTCTTTGGCTGGAAAATCAATGCATTTGCATGATCGGTGGAGGATATTAGAGGGACCGACAGGAGGGTTTCCCAACACTATCTCAACATTTTCAAATAAATACAGCACTTTGCTTCTAATTGATGTAAAACCATTCTGAATGAGGTTCAAAAGTTGTTGAAGGATGGTGTTATAGGTGAGGTCATATATCCCACATGGTTGGCGAATGTTGTGTTGGTCTGTAAAGCTAGTGGAGAGTTGTGCATGTGTGTGAATTTTACCGACCTCAATAGGTGTTGTCTAAAAGACTACTAGCCATAGCCTCATAATGACGCATTAGTGGATGCAACTTCGGGAACAGAGTGACTTAGTTTCTTGGATGCCTCCTTAGGCTATCACCAAATCTCCCTAGCCATGACTGACGAAGAAAACACTGTGTTCATAACAAACGAGGGGACTTTCTTCTATAAGGTAATGCCTTTTGGCCACAAGAATGCAAAGGCCACGTACCAGTGCATGCTCAACACAGTCTTTAGCAATATTATTGAAACAAAGACAGACGCGTATGCCAATGACATGGTGGTCCATAGTAAGAGTAAAATGTTGGATGACCTTGGGCACATCTTTAGCATTGCTAGAGCGTATAACTTGAAATTCAATGTGAAGAAATGTGTCTTCGGCACAATGAGGGGTAAGTTTCTTGGCTTCAAGATCTCACAACTAGGTATCAAAGCTAATCTAGATAAAATCAAAGCTATCATAGATACGAGGAGCCCATCTTCAAAAAAGGAGGTTCAGTAGTAGACTAGTCGAGTGGCAGCCCTGAACAAGTTCATGTCTATAGCTGTATATAGGTACTACCCATTCTTTAAGGCTGTCACCTCTAAGAATGAATTCTCATGGATAGAGGAATGTCAGGTTTTGCTGGATGAGCTCAAAGTTATACTACAATCCCCACGCCTCCTACCTGCGAATGTTCTTAGACTCTGTCTATCAGTGTCTAATCAAGCAGCCAGCGTAGGGAAAGATTAAAAGGCCTGTATATGACGTCAACCACATGATGAAAGGGGTAGAGATGCAATACAACATAGCAGAGCAATTATTTCTGGTGCTAGTCATTGCAGCTCGTAAACTGAGACTGTACTTCCAGGCACACATTATTATAGTTTTAAATGATCAGTCTCTGAAGTACACCCTCCATCGACCGGGCTTGTTGGGAAGAATGACCAAGTGGGCTATCAAGCTAGGGAAATATGACATAACGTTCAAGACTCAAATGCCTACAAAAGCATAGGCCTTAGCAAATTTCATCGCAAAATTATCCTTATAAAGTGAATCCGCAGAGGAGTAGCCCTGGGTTATGTATGTTGACGGGGCCTCAAAGTCGCTTGGAGCTGGAGTAGGAGTAATACTCGTAAAGCAAAGCTGACGGGAGTTCGAATTCACACTATAGTTTTAGTTTCAAGCCACCAATAATGAGGTGGAATAGGAGGCCTTTATCTCAGGGATGCATATAGCTCAAAGTATGGGAGTTACTGCCATCGTGATCCATACTAATTTTCAGCTGGTTCATGGCCATATGAACGGTGAATTTGAAGTGAAGGATGAAACCCTCTCCTCATATTATATGAAGGCCAAGGAGTTAGAGTGAAAGTTCAATTTTCAACCATAGCAAAATGTAGCTCGCGAGGACAATTTGAAGGCAGACCCTTTAGCAAAGCTCGCCTACCTCAGTGGTGAGATTGTCCCTTCAACCTTATGTCTGCAGTCCTTCCCAAAGCCTAGCATTCTCAACATCTTTGTGATAACATCATATGTGTTCACCACCCGAATGATGCCTTTGGTAGATTATCTACTACAAAATGTCTTGCGTAGCTCGCTAGTTGATGCTCATAAGCTATGGATTCAGGCGGCCAATTACACCATGGTCGATGGGGTCCTATATAAAAATTTAGCCACTGGGACTTTTCTCTAATGTGTCATGCTTGAGGACAGAATTTCCATAATGAGAGAGATCCACATTGGGACTTGCGGTAATCACTTGGGAGCCACAATGTTGGCCCTGAAGACATTGCGTGAAGGGTATTTTTGGCCATATATGTGTGTTGATGCCAAATAGATCATATCTTCTTGTGACGCGTTCTAGAGGCGTGTAAGGATGATCTACGTTTCCTCCAAAACTCAACGTACTATAACTGGTATTGTTCCCTTTTATCAATATAGAAGAAATTCAAAGTAGTCAATGTGTATTATTTTTCAAAATGGGTCGAGGCCAATGCAGTGGCCATTATCTCTACAAAGAAGACACAAGCCTTCATATGGAAATTCATTATATGTTGCTTTGGAATCCCTTAATGTCCTCATAATAGACAATGGACGTCAGTTCAACAATCATAGCTTTTAGAGCTTCTGCGAAAGTTATGGAATTCATCTGCACCTTACCTCCGTGGTACATCATCAGTCAAACAGCCAAGCAGAAGTAACCAACAGAACAATCCTATGTGATCTAAAGACTCATATAGAACATCAAAATGTCGATTGTAGTTTTGGTTACAACACCACCCCTCAGGAAATGATCGGCTAAGCACTTGTTAAGCTATGCTTAGGTAATGAAGCGGTCATGCCCTCTGAGGTACTGTGGTCCACATCTAGGATGATGGTTAACAGTTTTAGCAAAAAGGTCCATGCTCCTGAGCTGGACACAATCGATGAGGTAAGAGATTAGGCTGTGACATATGCTCTTCTTCAACCGCAAATCGTCGAGGATACATGATCATAATTTGCATCCTTATACCTTCGGAGAAAGAGACTTGGCTCTACTCAGCTTGAAAGTAGCTGGTCGTCACCAGGGAAGTTAGGAGCAATGGGGCATACAACCTATAGGGCATAGGACGAGTACCTCTCTCGAGGCCTTGGAATGTGGCTAAGTTGAATTTGTATTTACCTTAATTCTCTTTTTCATCTGATCTATATCATAAGTCATGTTCTGTAAATACTGTCATCTGAATAGAAAATCGATCGAAGGTAGGCATATGATGAGAGTGCTAAGGACTGGTCAGCCCAGTTGGGTTGTCCTAGAGCACTTACTGATAACTTGTTTTCGGTCACTCCAGTCTAGACTTTGAGTTGACTTACACTTTTTGACTGTCTTTAATAATCTTCTAGTAGCGACTTTCGAACATGCTCATAAATGCTAAACAGTCGACCATCAGCTGACTCAATAATGACACGCTTATTCATAAACACAAAATAATCAACCATGAGCTGACTTAAATGCTGCTCGACCACTTGCTCGCATATTACCGTAGCTTGTTTTTGCATATTAATGGTGCGCTTGGCCAAGCAAACCCTGTTAAACACTTAAGTCACATTCTGTAGACTGAAATGAACTAAGTGTTCGAGACTTGTCGCGGTTACTTAAACCCCGCAACAACCTCTTAAACAACCGAACTAGTACAATGAGCAAGAGACCTAGCGCTCTGACAAACATAAGAGGGAAGAAAATCTGGGATGTTGCTAACAGTAAAAACGAAGGAAAAGGGCATTCGAGGTAACCATTTACTACACTAGAGTGCTGTGCAAAAGACTTCAAAAATAATAAATATTTTTCCTAATGAAGGGGTACATGCCTCATTGGGCTATAAAGGCACGTAGGCCTATTGGAAGCTATTGGTCCACCTCAGACTGGTTCTCCTCATTTTTTCCTCCATATCATCATGTTCTTCGTCTACAACCCTCTCCAAAGCCTCCACCTAGGCAAACTTCTCATAGCTGTTGGTGTCCACTTTAGAGTAGCTAACCTTAAGCCAGTCTTTCACATCCCTTAGCTTATGAAAAATTCATCAGACTCTTTAAAGGCCTCTATAGTAGCCGTCTCCGCTTCCTTCTTCTCCTATTTCTGGCGTGACCCATCCTTCTTGAGTTGTTTGTTCTCACCCTTCAAGGCATTATTTTCAAGTCGGTCACAAAAATTTCCTAGAGCAACTTGTGTAGACAATAGCTAACATAGGAAAAGCTTGTTGTTAAACAAAGAATAGGCGAAAACCAAGTTAACGGGCATAAAACAAACCTCCCATATAGACTCCTTCAGGGTAGTGAACCAAGCCATCTTCTGCATATCCTAAGCCCACTTCTCATCCACACAGCTGGTCATCAAGACATAGTCTTTGGCAATCTTTGCTTTCCCTTGTGTCACTTCAGATCAACGAGGTAGGAAGTGTGAAACAGACTTTCGTGGAGAGGAGCGACGGCCCTCATTAATCTTTAGGGACTTCCCAATAGGAGGTTTTGAGCTCCCATCCTTGGAACTTTTCCTTTTAGACCTAGGCTCCATACTCGTTTTTACCAAAAGGGCAGACATGCCTCCAAAGTTAAATTGCATGTTCTCTACAAGAAAGGCATAGACATGCCTCCAAAGTTATAAACAATGAACAGTCTAGTAAAGAGAAGGCAAAGGCATTTAGGTATGATACGGTGATTAGTTGGGTTATCGCCCTTTGTTAAGAGCACTCCAGCATCCTTCAAGGTACCAATGGTTAACACATCGTTCATCAGCCCTCCTAAGGGGGGCTCCTCTTGCCACTTTTTCAAGGCCCAGGCTGCATCCTCATCTAGGTCTGCCGGTACCTTAAACTTTTTCTAGAGTTGAGGTAAGCGCCACAACATGGGGAAGTTGAAGCAGTCGTGCTTCAAACATGCTAAGTATCAGGGTTTCTATCTTGGATACAAAGTGGTGCACTTTGGAATTTTGTATCTTGGCATGCAGTGTAAGGCTACAAAATAGTCATAGTCTTTGTTCGTCCTTGGAACAAAGACCGACTTAAACAAATCCAGAGAAGGTTTGATGTGATTATGGTTATAGAAGACTAGAAGTTTGGCTATCATTCGCCAAATGATAGGAAGTAGTTGCCCTAGGGAGAGGTTAATGTATGGCAGAAATTGAGAGATGAAAAGAAGCTCAAACCACCTTTCACGCTGCCCAAGTACAGGGCCACCTCTCCATTGGAGTGTTTGTAATGAGGGAGTTCACCTTCGCAGGGGACTCGGAACTCATATTTAGAAGCCCAACCATAGGGCTTCAATTCCAGAGAAAGCTTCTTGTAATCTAAACAACTAGATAGGAATGGAACCTTCATGGTAGGAGCTCCTCCCTCATAACCCTCTTCGGTTGTGCTGGGGGCCTATTCACTTTCAAAGTCAGACACGGTTCTTTCAGAACTCATGGGAGCTGAAAAATCACGAATAGGGGATTTTTACACTGGTAGAGAAGGGAAGTCAGAAGAACTTGATTTATGACTTGACAAACGAATGGAAATCGTTCCCCATCACTATCCTCTTCTCCCATAGGATTAAAGGATGACTATCATCACTGCCATTGTCTATGATAATGATATTCATAGGATTGTCCATTTTTTTTACCATAAAAATAGAAAAAGAAAAGGGAAAAGTTGTACCTGAGTAATACAGCTAGCACCTACAGCAAAAGCCCTAGAACAGTGAAATGGAGAAGGGAACTCAAATTCCTGGAGTTCTTAGAAAGCCTCCACTCCCTCTCTATCTTTCCTTTTTTCTTTGAAACCTGGTAGATCAGGGGTGGTAATCGCAAGCCCTTGGAAATTGGATGAAGGCAAAACGACACAGACACACTCCTAAAAGCCCAAGGGACTTTTCAATTTTTGAAAAACGCTCCTCTTTCGCCAATAAGTCAACCCTTTGGTTAACCCCATGGCGGCACTTGTCCATTAAGTAGAAACATGTTACCAACCCATCTGCCAGGGACCATTTCTTTGCTTTGTGCTTCTTCGCTCCAAGTTAGGGACCTCGACAATAGCGCCAGGGGCCTCAAGGAACTCCTTGTGGTATCTCTAATTTTCAATGTCCTCAAGGCCCCTCTGTAAGGGTCATCTGTTCCCCAAACCCCACTAGCCACCTCAAATAAATCTAGATGCCTACTTGGTTAGAAACCTACCTGATGCCACATGGCTCAAAGACTAGGTGGGCCCCTCATCATAATGGAGGGCGTGGGTAATTGGCGGTTCCCTAGTTTCCCACCTTCTACACCACTGCACCCTTCTTGAGGCTGTTAATAAGTGCCTGTCTCCATGATCGCATGGAAACTTCAAAGAAGAAACATGGACAGAGATCAAAGAATATATATACAAAAATCTATACGGTATGCTCTCTCTAATAATGTTTTCAATAAGCATACAACTCTCTACAATCAATTGCTTACACTCAAGTAAGTCCCACAAGTACTTTTATACTTGCGTAGGTGCCCCCGTGAGGTGACAACTGTTCGTGGTATAAAGAGAAATCAACTACTATCTAAGGCCAAGAATCATTCCGTTGTGCTCATTTAACCATTAGAAAACTACATGGGTCTCTTTACTTGTCATTTGAAGATAGAACAGTGCAATATCTCTTTTAAAGAGTAATTCTGTGGATAGTTATGTGTACTATATTTTAAATAGCTAGAAAAACTATCCAATGTCACGAATCATTCAGTTATATTCATCTAACCATTAGAAAACTACACAAGGCTGTTCATTCAGTGTTATATCTATTTAACTCTGTGAATAATTCCGTTGAGCTCATCTATCTATTGAAAAAGTACATGGGGCTATTTACTTGTCCATTAAGAAAGCTCTGGGGACGTATTTCTTTTAAGGAATCATTATGTACATAATTACATAATTACAAGTCTTCTACTTCAAATAGTGAGAATACCTATCTAAGCCTGTAAATCATTCTGTTGTACTCGTCTAACCAGAAGAAAACTAATGAGGCTATTTACTTGCCCTTTAAAGGTGGAGCCGCCCAATATCTCCTTTAAGGAACTACCCTGTGGATAGTTACGTGTCTCCCATATCATATAGCTAGAAAAACTATCAAAGGCCGACAATCATTCTATTGTACTCATCAAACTATTAAAAAAACTAAACGAGACTGCTTACTTACCCAAGGAGGAAAAAACAGGACTCTATCTCTTTTAAGGAATTAATCTTCCAAGAGTTGCACATCTTATGCTTCAAATAGCGAGAAAAGCTACCTTCCACCACAAATCATTCAGTTGAATAACCATAAGAAAATTATGCGGGTCTATTTACTCCTCTATTAAAGGTAGAATGGGTCACGTATCTTCTAACGAATTACTTTATAATTAGTTACTAGTCTTGTCCTTCAAATAGCAAGAAAGCCTATCTAAGCCCGTGAATTATTCTATTGTACTCGTCTAACCATTAGGAAACCACATGACGCTATTTACATGTCCTTTAAAAATAGAATGGGCAATATCACTTTTAAGGAATCATTCTGTAGATAGTTACGTGTCTTGTACTTCAAGTAGCTAGAAAACTATCTAAGGTCGTAAATTATTCCGTTGTACCCATCTAACCATTAGAAAAACTAGACGATGCTAATTTCTTATCATTTAAAGATAGAACAGCCCAATAATCACTATGTGGATAGTTACTCGTCTTATACTTTAGCTAGCTAGAAAAACTATTTGATGTCAAGAGTCATTCCATTGTACTCATCTAATCATTAGAAAGGTACACGGGCTTTATATTGGTCATTTAAAGATAGAAGGGTGCAATATCTTTTTCCAAGAATTATTCTAGAGATAGTCTCAAATCATTCCGTTGTACTTATCTTGTACTTATCTAGCGATTAGAAAAAACTACACAGGGCTAATTTACCTATCCATTAAGGAATGAACGGGGCCATATCTCTTTCAAGGATTCATTCCGTAGGTAGCTTGTACTTCAAATTGTGAGAAAACCTATTTAACTCCACGAATCATTTCGTTTGAACTCATCTAACCATTAAAAAAGTACACGAGGCTATTTATTTGTCCATTAACAGAAGAATGGGCCCTATACCTTTAAAGGGATTAATCCTTGGATAGTTGAACGTCTTGTATTTCATATGGCAAGAAAAGCCCTCTACCACCTTGAATCATTCTATAGAACAACCATTAGAAAAATGAGTAGGTCTGTTTACTTGTCTATTAAAGACAGAATGTGCCCTGTATCTTAACCAATCATTTTATGATCAGCTGTTGGTTTTTATACTTCAAATAGCATGAAAACCTATCTAAGTCTGTGAATCATACCATTGCAGTCGTCTAACCATTAGAAAACTACACAAGGCTATTACTTGTTCTTTAAAGATAGAACGGGGTAATATCTCTTTTAAAGAATCACAATGTGGATAGTTACACACCTTGTGCTACAAGTAGCTAGAAATACTACCGAAGGCCAAGAGTCATTTCATTGTACTTACCTGACCATTAGAAAACTATACAGAGCTATTTACTTTTCATTTAAAGATAGAATGGGGTAATACTTCTTTTACAGAATCATTCCGTGGACAGTTAATTACATGTCTTGTACTTTAAATAGCTAGAGAAACTATCAAAGTCCGTGAATCATTCTGTTGTACTCATCCAACCATTAGAAACTGGATGAGGCTATTTACTTATCCTTTAAAGATAGAATGGTGCAATATCTCTTTTAAGAATCATTCCATGGATAATTATACGTATTGTACCTTAAATTGCTAGAAAACATCTAAGACCACGAATCATTCCGTTGTACTCATCTAATAATTAGAAAACTATAGGGGCTCTTCGCTTCTCTATTAAGGAATGAATAGGGTCATATCTCATTTAGGGATTCATTCTGTCGACAGTTTGTACTTCAAGTTGTGAGAAAACATATTTAACTCTGCAAATCATTCAGTTGAACCCATGTAACCATTAAAAAAGTATACAGGGCTATTTCATTGTCCATTAAGGAAAGAACAGGGCCATATCTCTTATAAAGAATCATTTTGTGTCTTTTACGAGTCTTGCATTTCAAAGAGAGAGAAAAACTATCTAAGTCGGTGAATCATTCCATTGTACTCATCTGACCATAAGAAAACTACACGAGGTTATTTACTTTCCTTTAAAGTTGGAACCGGGCAATATCCCTTTTAAGGAATTACTCTGTGGATATTTATGTGTCTCGAACTTCAAATAGCTAGAAAAACTACCAAGGGGCGATGATTATTCTATTGTACTCATCTAACCATTAAAAAATTACATGGGGCTACTTACTTGCCCATTAAGGAAAGAACGGGGCTGTTTCTCTTTTAAGGAATCAATCCTACAATAGTTGCATATATTGTACTTCAAATAGATCGGAAAAGCTATCTACCACAACGAATCATATAGTTGAATAACTATTAAAAAACTATGCGGATCTATTTACTTGTCTATTAAAGATAGAAGAGGCTTGTATCTTTTAACAAATCATTTTATAATTAGAATCTAGTTTTGTACTTCAAATAGCGAGAAAACCTGTCTACGTCTTTGAATCGCTCTGTTGTAATAGTCTAACCTTTAGAAAATTACATAAGGCTATTTACTTGTCCAATAAAGATAGAACAGGGCAATATCACTTTTAAAAAATCACTCCGTGGATAGTTACAAATCTTGTACTTCAAGTAGCTTGAAATACTATCTACAGCCAAGAGCTATTTCATTCCACTCATCTGGCTATTAGAAAACTACACTAGGGCTATTTACTTGTCATTTAAAGACAAAACAGGGTAATATCTCTTTTGAGGAATCATTCTATAGATATAGTTAAACATCTTATATTTCAAATAGTTGGAAAAACCATCTAAGGCCTGAATCATTATATTGTACCAATCCAACCATTGGAAAACTAGATGAGGGTATTTACTTGTCTTTTAAAGATAAATAGTGTAATATCTCTTTTAAGGAATCATTTCACGGATCGTTACATGTCTTGTACTTCAACTAGCTAGGATGACTATCTAGAGCCAAGAATCATTCAATTGTGCTCATAGCCATTAGAAAACGGGTTCTTTACTTGTCATCTAATGATTGAACAGTACAATATCTCTTTTAAGGCTATTTACTAGTCCTTTAAAGATAGAACGGGCAATATCACTTTTAAGGAATAATTCCTTAGATAGCTACATGTCTTGTACTTCAAATAGCTAGAAAATTATCTAAGGCTACGAATCATTTCTTTGTACTCATCTAACCATTAGAAAGCTAGATGAGACTATTCACTTGTTCTTTAAAGATAGAACGAGGCAATATCACTTTTAAAGAATTATTATATGGATAGTTATGCGTCTTCTACTTCAGCTAGCTAGAAAAACTATCAAAGGTCGTGAATCATTCCATTGTATTGATCTATCTATTATTGATCTATCTATTAAAAAACTACATGAGGCTATTTACTTATCCATTAAGTAATGGACGACACCATATCTCTTTTAAGGATTCATTCCGTGGATAGTTTGCACTTTAAATTGTGAGAAAATCAATTTTAATCAGGGAATCATTTCGTTGAACTCATCTAACCATTAAAAAAGTATGCGTGACTATTTACTTATCCATTAAGAAAAGAACAGGGCCATATCTCTTTTAAGGAATCATTCTGTAAATAACTACGATTATCTAAGTCTGTGAATCATTATGTTGCACTCGTCTGACCATAACAAAACTGCACAGGACGATTTACTTGTAGTTTAAAGATAGAACCATGAAATATCTCTTTTAAAGAGTTGTTTCATGGATAGCTATGCGCGTCTTGTACTTCAAATAGCTAGAAAAACTATCAAAGGCTGAAAATCATTCTGTTATAGTCATCTAACCATTAAAAAACTACACGGGAATACTTACTTGCCATTAAGGAAAGAATGGGTATATATCTCTTTTAAGGAATTAATCCTCCAATAGTTACGCCTTTGTACTTCAAATAGTGAGAAAAGCTATCTAGGACCATGAATCATTCGGCTGAAAAACTACTAGAAAACTATGTGGGTCTATTTATGTGTCTATTAAAGATAGAATGGTCATGAAACTTTTAACAAATCATTTTATGATTAGTTACTAGTCTTGTACTTGAAATACCAAGAAAACCTATCTAAGTCCATTTATTATTCCGTTATACTTGTCTAACCATTAGAAAACTATACGAGGCTATTTATTTGTCCTTTTAAGATAATGATGCAATATCGCTTTTAAGAAATTATTCTGTAGATACTGGCGCTATCTAAGGCCATGAATGGTTCCGCTGTACTCATCTAACCATTTAAAAACTAGATGAGGCCATTTACTTGTCCTTTAAAGATATAGTGGGGCAACAGAGAAAAATCACTTTGTGGGCCATCAAGCGTTTTGTACTTCGACAAGCTAGAAAACTATCACGCGTTTTGTACTTCAACAAGCAAGAAAAGTAAGTCCAAAATCGTTCCCTTGTATTCATCTAATCATTAGAAACCAACACGGCTCTCTTTACTTGTCATTTAAAGATTGAATAGTATAGTGTTGCCTTTAAGGAATAATTTCAAGGATAGTTATGCATCTTGTATTTCAAATAGCTTGAAAAACTATCAAAAGTTATGAATAATTTTGTTGTACTATCAAAAGTTAGGGACTAATTCTGTGGATAGTTTGTACCTCAAATTGCGAGAGAACCTATTTAACTCCGCGACTCATTCTATTGAACTCATCTAACCATTAAAAAAGTACACGGGGCTATTTACTTATCTATTAAGGAAAGAATCATATATCTTTTGAAGAATCATTCTATAGATAATTACGACTCTTGTACTTCAAATAGCAAGAAAAGCTATCTACCACAATGAATCATTCAGTAGAATAACTATTAGAAAACTATACGGGTCTATTTACTGGTCTATTAAAGACAATGGGCATGTGTACCTTTTAACAAATCATTTTATGATTAGTTGCTAGTCTTATACTTCAAATAGGGAGAAAACCTATCTACGTCTGTAAATCATTCTGTTGTACTCGTCTAACTATTAGAATACTAAATGAGGCTATTTATTTGTCCTTTAAAGATAGAACGGGGCAATATCACTTTTAAAGAATCATTCCTTGGACAGTTACACATCATGTACTTCAAATAGCTAGAAATGCTAGCTACGTGTTGTGCAAAATGAATTGTTGAAAAAAAGGATGAGAAAAAAAAAAGCAGCAATGATGGAAACGAGAAGCAAGTTGATAAAAAAAAAAGCAACAATGAAATATAGAAAAAAAATTGACAGATGACAAGGAAAAATATAAAGGAAATGTGTGAAAAAAGTTAAGATAAAGAGTTGTTTCTTTTTGAAATAAATGCTTGAGTTACGTTTGAAAGTCTAGATATGTTATTAGCGTATAAGTCATGCTAGAAGTTTTGAGAGAATGAAGAGAGTAGTGGTTTCACTTGGGATATGTTCTTATATGTTACAAATTTTGTGTTCCAATAGTTCCAATGGTTCATTAGCCTCATTTCCCAAATTTTTCCCACCTTAACCCTTAGTCCGGTTACTACCCTTAAAAGACCTTTTGATTTATGTGATACATATGCACTTAAGAGGTGGAGAATGAGAAATCTTACAAGCCTATGTTAGGACTTTCCAGTGGATAGAATTTTCAGCTTAAACGCCAAACCCTTAAACACTTGAGCGAAGAATGGATTTATCCATGAGGTACAGCCTGTTCGGTTTATACTATTCCAGGTATAAGTTGTGTTTCATGATTCAAAAGATTGTTTGAGTATGTTTGTTCATGACATTTTATGAGTTTGAAGGGTTAATCCTTATTAGTGTAAAAGGAAAAGCATTCTCAACTCTTGTATTGTTTTGGAGCCTTTTATCAGGCAAGCTACTTAAATTTTTCTTGAGCAAAATTTTAAGTTATTGGCCTTTTGTTTGACTGGGAGAGTCTAATAGTTATGTTTGTACTTTGTGTTTTGTTTTTATTTGTTGTTCGAGAACGAACAACAATTTAAGCATGGTAGAATCTAATAGGTGCCTTATTATGTTATTTAATTTCTCCATATTAGTAGTTTGTTATGTGTTTTATTAGATTAAAATAATTAATTATAATTGATATGTTTAATTGTTATAGGCAGAAGGAAAAATCTCAAAGGAATGAATTTTAGGCGTGTTTTACAAGAATTTTGGAGCTTGGGGGGCTAAAGTGTTAAGAGATAGAACGCGAGGGACTGAGGGACTGAAAAAGAAGGAATAGAAAGAGGAGATTTGGTGTGGCCACACCGCCTACCCATGCAGCCGCACCTAGGTTCGCACCAGACAGCAGAAATGACTGGGACGTTGTTGGGGCGCACTGTGCATCCATGTGCCCACACCTGAAACTAGAGTGCATTCAGAATTAAGCCGTTGAAGTATGTGGCCCTAGTCTTATCACCATGTGGCCATAGGCTATCCAAAATTTTAGGCAAGATTGCTCCATGTGACTGCATGAATGTTCTATGCTGCCACGCCAGCCCACGACGTATGCGATGTTAATTTTTTTCCCTATTTCTATAGTGTTCTTCTTATGATAAAACTCTTACACGAATTCTATTCTTTTCTTAGGTTTTCTTAGACCTTATAAAATGGGGTCTAGCCTAGACATTCATATATTGATACACACCAATTACTTAGTTTCTTTGAGATTTTTTTCAAAGTTTAGTTCGGTTTTTGAGTTGAAGTCTTGGATTGAAGAATACTGGTACAATAATCCTTTTTTCTAACTTTATTCATCAATAGCCGGTGATAGATTCTTACTCTTTTGTACTTAATTTTATCAATTTTATGAGTAGCTAAACTCCTATCTTGGGACGAATGATGTAGCCATCTGTGAACCCTAGTCGTTTGTTTGTTGATTCAATGCTTAAAAGTTGATTTCTAGTTAATTTTTTGTTGTTGTTTTGTATGGCTTTGACTTATTTGGCGGGTGAATTTGTGGATGTTATTGGTTTGTGTTGAAGTCAAGAGATGAATGCACGAATTAAATTAGACGGCAAAGAACATTAATTTAGAAAAGACAAAGAGATTTGCTTGTAATTAGTGCAGTTATGTAAATTGAACTTTGGGGGTATTTGTATGAGTTTCTTGTTATTAATACACTTAAGCGGGTTGTTAACACGCTCACTTAGAGATAGGTGAGGGGGCCTAATTGAGTAGGATTGGCTAGCGAGAGTGGTACTTAATTAATTGCATGAAACTTGATCATTAACAAGGATTGATTTTTGTTGAATCAATGAATGATTAGCAGGAGAATCAATGGTGGTGAAGCTGTGAGTCCCAAGTCCATAAAATTCTTGAAGAAACTTCTATAATCACTTTTCTCATTCTTAATTATTTATTAGTTTTTACTTTTGTTTATTTATTTGCTTTTACAACTCCCCAAAATTTCAATTGTTTCAACTAGAGCGTAGTTGGATATTCAGTACTTAAATCTTTCCTCATGAGAACGATAACCTGGACTCATTGTCCGCTATATTATTTGTTCGACCTGTGTACTTGCGGATTACACACATATTGTATTGAACAATAGTTATGCATCTTGTACTTTAAATAGTATAAAGACTATCAAAGGTTGCGAATCATTCCATTGTATTCAGCTAACCACTTTTTACTTATCCATTAAGGAACAAATGGTGCCATATCTTTGGACAGATTGCACTTTAAATTGCAAGAAAACCTATTTGATTAGCAAATCATTCTGTTGAACTCATCTAACCATCAAAAAAGTATACGGGGCTGTTGAGATGTCCATTAAGGAAAGAACGGGACCATATATCTTTAAGGAATCATTCTGTAGATAATTACAAGTCTTGTGCTTAAAATAGTGAGAAAACCTATCTAAGTCCGTGAATCATTTTGTTGCACTCATCTGACCATAAGAAAACTACACTAGCTTATTTAAAGTGGAACCAGGGCAATATCTCTTTTAAAGAATTATCTCATGGATAGTTACGGGTCTTGTACTTCAAATAGCTAGAAAAACTATCAAAGGCCGACAGTCATTTTGTTGTACTCGTCTAACCATTAGAAAACTAAATGAACCATTAGAAAACTATACAAGGCTACCTACTTGCCCATTGAGAAAAGAACGGAGCTATATATCCCTTAAGTAATCAATCCTTTGATAGTTACGCGTCTTGTATTTCAAATAGCGAGAAAAGCTATCTACCACCACGCATCATTCAGTAGTAAAACCATTAAAAAGCTATGAGGATCTATTTACTTGTCTATTAATGATAGAACGGGCCATATACTTTTTAACGAAACATTTTATGATCAGTCGCTGGTCTTATACTTCAAATAGTGACAAAACCTATCTAAGTCCATGAAATATTTTGTTATGCTCGTCTAACCATTGGAAAACTATATGAGGGTATTTACTTGTCCTTTAAAGATAGAATCGGGCAATATCTCTTTTAAAGAATCACTTCTTGGATAGTTACATGTTTTGTACTTCAAGTAGCTAGAAATACTATCTAAGGCCATAAATCATTTCATTGTACTCATCTAACTATTACAAAGCTACACCGGATCATTCTCTTGTCGTTTAAAGATAGAACAGGGCAATATCTCTTTTAAAGAATTATTCCCTAGATAGTTACGCGTCTTGTACTTTAAATACCTAGAAAACTATATAAGGTCGTGAATCATTCTGTTGAGCTAGGTGAGGAGAGGCTATTAACATAAGGAGGCTATTCCATTGTACTACATGTCTTGTACTAGATGGCGCAATTTACTTCAACCAACAGAAAACTAGAGGAGGCTATTTATTCGTCCTTTAAACATAGAACGGCATAATATCTATTTTAAAGAATCATTCCATTAATAGTCATGTGTCTTGTACATCAACTAGCTAGACCGACTATCTACGGACAAAAATCATTCTGTTGTGCTTACCTAACACAATAGAAATCTACGCAGGTCTCTTTACTTGTCATTTAAAGATAGAACGGTACAATATCTCTTTAAGAAATCATTCCATGGATACTTATACTTATTGTACTATAAATAGCTAGAAAAACTATCTAAGATCATGAATCATTCCCTTGTACTCATCAAAGCAATAAAAACCTACAAGGCACTATTTACTTATCCATTAAGGAATGAACGTGGCCATATATTTTAAAGATTCATTCCTTAGATAGCAAGAAAACCTATCTAATTCTGCAAATGACTCCGTTGAACTCCTCTAACCATTGGAAAATTACACAGGGCTATTTACTTGTCTATTAAGAAAAGAAGCTGGTCATATCTCTTTTAATGAATGACTCTGTAAATAATTATGAGTCTTATACTCCAAACAGCAAGAAACTTTATCTAAGTTTGTGAATCATTCAGTTGTACTCTTCAGACCATTGGAAATTTACACAAAGCTATTTACTTGTTCTTTAAAGATAGAACCGAGCAATGTCTCTTTTAAAGTATTATTTCAGGGATAGTTACACGTCTTGTACTTCAAATAACGGGAAAAGCTACCTACCACCAAGAATCATTCTGTCGAATAACTATTAGAAGACCACATGGGTCAATTTACTTGTCTGCTAAAGAGAGAATAGGCTGTGTATCTCTTAACGGATTATTTTATGAGTAGTTGCTTGTCTTGTATCAAATAGCACAACAACCTATCTAAGTCCAAGAAATATTCCGTTATGCTCGTCTAACCAATAGAAAACTACACCGGGCAATATCTCTTTTAAAGAATCATGCCGTGGATAGTTACACCTCTTGCACTAAGGCCAAGAGTTGTTTTGTTCTGCTCATCTAGCAATTAATAAACTACACGGGGCTCTTTACTTGTTATTTAAAGATAAAATGGTACAATATCTCTTTTAAGGAATTATCCATAGATAGTTACATGTCTTGTACTTCAAATAGCAAGAAAAGCTATCGAAGGCTAACAATCATTCAGTTGTACTCATCTAACCATTGAAAAGCTACGCGGGGCTACTTACTTACCCATTAAGGAAAGAACGGGGCTATATCTCTTTTAAGGAATCAATACTCCATAGTTACGCCTCTTCTACTTCAAACAGTGAGAAAAGCTATCTACCACCATGAATCATTCAGCTGGATAACCATTAAAAAAATATGCGGGTCTATTTACTTATCGATTAAAAGATAGAATGGGCCATGCATCTTTTAATGAATTATTTTATAATTAGTTACTAATCTTGTACTTCAAATAACGAGAAAACGTATCTAAGCCTGAAAATTGTTCTGCTGTACTCATCTAGCTATTTACTTGTCCATTAAATATAGGACAGGGCAATATCGCTTTTAAGTAATCAGTTTATAGATAGTTACACGTCTTGTACTTCAAATAGATAGATATCAAAGGTTGTGAATCATTCCGTAGTACTCATCTAGCCATTAGAAAACTGGACGAGTCTATTTACTTATCCTTTAAAGATAGAACAGGGCAATGTCTCTTTTAAAGAATTATTCTGCAGATAGTTACATGTCTTATACTTCAGCTAGCTAGAAAAATTATCTAAGGCCAAAAGTCATTCCATTTTCATCACCTAAATATTAGAAAACAACATCGGGCTCTTTACTTGTCATTCAAGGATAGAACGGTACAACATCTCTTTCAAGGAATTATTCCAGTGAAAATTATGCGTCTTTTGTTTCAAATAGCTAGAAAAACTATCAATGATCACAAATCATTCTGTGCCACTCATCTGACCATTAAAAAACTACGTTGGTCTATTTACTTATCCATTAAGGAATGAAAGGAGTCATATCTCTTTTTGGGATTCATTACAAGGACAATTTATACTTCAAATTGTGAGAAAACCTATCTAAAACTACAAATTATTTCGTTGAACTCATCTAGCCATTAAAAAGTGCGTAGGGGAGTTTACTGGTCCATTAAGGAAAGAACGGGGCTATATATATCTTTTAGGAAAGCATTCTGTAGATAATTACAGGTCTTGTACTTCAAATAATGGGAAAACTTGTCTAAGTCTGTGAATCATTTCATTACACTCATCTGACCATAAGAAAGCTACAGTAGGCTATATACTTGTCCTTTAAAATGGAATTGGGCAATATCTCATTTAAGGAATTATTCCGTAGATAGTTACCGATCTTGTACTTCAAATAGCTAGAAAAACTATCAAAGGCCATCAATTATTCTGTTATACTCATCTAACCATTAGAAAACTACACAGGGCTACCTACTTGCCCTTTAAGAAAAGAACAGGGCTATATATCTTTTAAGTAATCTATCATTCAACAATTACACGTCTTGTACATCAAATAGCGAGAAAAGCTATGTACTACCACAAATCAGTAGAACAGCCATTAGAAAACCATGCAGATCTATTTACTTGTCTATTAAAGATAGGATGGGCCATATATCTTTTAAAGAATCATTTGATGATTAGTTGCTAGTCCTGTACTTCAAAGAGCGAGAAAACCTATCTAAGTCCACGAATTCTTTTGTTGTACTCGTTTATCCGTTAGAAAATTATACAAAGCTATTTACTTGTATTTAAAGATAGAACAGGGCAATATCGCTTGTAAAGAATCATTCCATTGATAACATGTCTTGTACTTCAAGTACCCAGAAATACTACTAACGCCAAGAATCGTTTCATTATACTCATCTGACATTAGAAAACTATATGTGTTATTTACTTTTCATTAAAAGATGGAACGGGCCAATATCTCCTTTAAACAGTCATTCCCTACATGGTTACGAGTCTTGTACTTCAATTAGTAGAAAAACTATCTAAAGCCAAGAATCATTCCATTGTACTCATCTAACTATTAGAAAACTACATGTGACTCTTTACTTGTTCTTTAAAGATAGAACGGATAATATCTCTTTTATGGAATCATTTTGTGGATAGTCACGCGTCATATACTTCAAATAGCCAGAAAAACTATAGGAGCCATGAATCATTCCATTGTACTCATCTATATATTAAAAAGCTATACTGGGTTATTTACTTTTCCTTTAAAGATAGAACGGTACAAAATCTATTCCAACGAATCATTTCTAGGATAGTTATAGGTCTTTTACTTTAAATAGCAAGAAAAAATATCTAAGGTTACAAATCATTTTGTTGTACTCATCTAACCATTAGAAAACTACTTGGCACTATTACTTATCCATTCAAAAGCAAACGTGGCCATATCTCTTTTAAGGATTCATTTCATAGATAGTTACACGTGTTGTACTTCAAATAGCGAGAAAACTTATCTAACTCCGCAAATCACTCCGTTAAACTCATCTAATCATCAGAAAACTATGTAGAGCTATTTACTTGTCCATTAAGAAAAGAACGGGATCATTTCTTTATTAAGGAATGATTCCATAGATAATTACGAGTCTTGTACTTTAAATAATGAGAAAATCTATCTAAGTCTATGAATCATTTGGTTGTACTCTTCTGACCATTAGAAAATTGCACGAGGCTATTTACTTGTCCTTTAGAGATAGAACCTGGGCAATACCTCTTTTAAAGAATTATTCCATAAATACTTACACATCTTGCACCTTAAATAGCTAGAGAAACTAAGGCTGACAATTCTTTTGCTGCACTCATCCATCCATACACAGATTTATTTACTTGTCCACTAACAAAAGAATGGGCTTGTACCTCTTTAAGGAACCATTTCATGGATAGTTACGCGTCTTACACTTAAATAGTGAGTAAAGCTATCTACCCCCATGAATTATTCTGTTGAATAACTATTATAAAACTATGTGGTCATATTTACTCATCTATTAAAGGTAGGATGGGCCATATATCTTTTGATGAATCATTTTATGATTAGTTGCTAGTCATGTACTTCAAATAGCGAGAAAACCTATCTAAATCAGTGAATCATTTCGTTGTACTTGTCTAACTATTAGAAAACTACACGAGGCTATTTACTTTAAAGATAGAACGGAGCAAATCTCTTTTAAAGAATCATTCTGTGGATAGTTAGACGTCTTGTACTTCAAGTAGCCAGAAATACTATCTAAGGCCAAGAATCATTTCATTGTACTCATTGACCATTAGAAAACTATACGAGGCTATTTACTTGTTATTTAAAGATAGAACGGGCAACATCTGTTTTAAGGAATCATTTCCTGAATCGTTATATATCTTGTACTTTAAAAAGCTACTAAACAATCTAAAGTCATGGATCATTCGATTGCAATCATCTGACCATTGGAAAACCAAATGAAGCTATTTACTTGTCCTTTAATGATAGAATAGGGTAATATCTCCTTTAAGGAATCATTCCGTGAATTGTTGCACGTCTTGTACTTCAAACAGCACAACTCTATCAAAGGTCAAGAATTGTTCCATTATATTCATGTAACTATTAGAAAGCTACACGGGGCTCTTTACCAGTCATTTAAAGATAGAGCAGTACAATCGCTTTTAAGGAATCATTATATGGATGGATATGCTTCTTGTACTTCAAATAGCTAGAAAAAAATCTGAGATCATGAATAAAATTGTACTCATCTAACTATTAGAAAACTACACCACGCTATTTACTTATCCATCAAAGAATGAACGGAGCCATATCTCTCTTAAGGATTCATTGCGCAGATAATTTCGCTTATTGTACTACAAATAGTGAGAAAACCTATCTAACTGTGTAAATCATTTCATCAACTGAACTAACCATTAGAAAACTATAAGGGGCAATTACTTGTCTATTAAAAAACGAACGGGGTCATGTCTCTTTTGAGGAATGATTATATAGATAATTTTGATTTTTATACTTCAAATGGTGAGAAAACCGATGTAAGTCCGTGAATCATTCCATTGTGCTCATCTGACTATTAGAAAACAACATTAGGCTATTTACCTATCCATTAAAGATAGAACTGGGCAATATCTCTTTTAAAGAATTAACATGTCTTGTACCTCAAATCAGTAGAAAAATTATCTAAGGAAGAGAATCATTTTGTTGCACTCAGCTGTCCATCAGAAAATTACACAAGGCTATTTACTTGTCTGTTAAGGAAAGAACATGGCTACATCTCTTTTAAGGAATCATTCCACAGATAGTTGCATGCCTTTGTACTCACCTGTCCATTAGAAAACTACAAGGAGCTATTTACTTCTGCATCATGAAAAGAAAGAGGCCAAATTTTCTTTAAAGAATGATTCCATAAATAATTATGCATCTTATAATTCAAATAGTGAGAAAACATATCTAAGTATGTGAATCATTCCATTGTACTCGTCTGACCACTAGAAAATTGCATGATGCTATTTCCATGTCCTTTAAAGATAGAACCAGGCAATATCTATTTTAAAGAATTATTTCATAGTTACTTATGCGTCTTGTACTTCAAATACCTAGAAACACTATCTGAGGCTCAACTATCCATTAGAAAACTCTACGGGTCTATTCACTTGTCCACTAAGGGAAAAACATGGCTCTCTATATCTCTTTCAAAAAATCATTCTGTGGATAGTTACACATCTTGTACTGATCCGTTCATTAGAAAACTACAAGGCACTATTTACTTGTGCCTTATGAAACGAACACGGTCATATCTCTTTAAAGAATGATTCCAAAGATAATTAAAAGCCTTGTAATTCAAATAGCTAGAATATCTATCTAAGTCTGTGAATCATTCTATTGTCCTCGTCTGACCATTAGAAAACTACCCAAAGCTATTTACTTATTTTTTAAGATAGAACCCGGCAAGAATTTTTCTATCAAAAGAACAATTCTCCCTTTCATGGAGAGAACATCCTATGTGGTGGCTGAGATGGTAGTAGTTAGCCAAGTTCAAATCTCTAATGGAAGTAAAATGATCGGGTCCACACTTGAAATTTAAAACACCAAAACCACCACCCCCTACACACACCCCCACAACCCAATGAACCCCAACCCCAATTTCAAATCCCCCCCCCCGCAACACACACCCGTGACCAAACCAAAATCCAACCAGCGCCACTTCCAAACTATCTGACACGTAGGGATTTAAAGAGGAAGAAATAGGGATGAGACTAAAGTGAAGAAACACCAACACGGAGTTGAAGAGTACTAAAGGTAGTTTGGACCAGGTTTTAGTTAAGCACAAGTTGAGAATTGAGAGGGAAAAAATGGAGAGGCTTGAACTTAGGCTTGGGAAAGAGAATTGCAGGAAGCATGGGGAGGCTTGAGCTTAGGTAACTCTATGCGCCCTCACGCCTCCAGACTCGAAACAGACAAGGTAAGTTCCCCTCTACTTGATCTATGTAACACAATGCACAATTCTAAAGCTTTGGCCTTGCAAAATTACCTATACCTTATCTAGTCTCAAGTTGGGCACACTCCATCCGTATCTGTTAATTTCATTTCACTTGTAGATTAATGAGTTTACTCAACATTTATTTGCTTACCTTTTGTTAAGCAAACAAACCTTTTCTTAGGTTTAGTAGCTATTGCTAACACAATGAGATTTCAATGACCCGAAATGTTTGAGCCATTGACAGGCTTCATTAACTAACATATATGTGTGTGTGTGTGTGTATGTATATTACATAATGTAATATTGTGTGCAAATATAATATTGTTTTTTAGGCTGCTTAGCTTAAAGCTGAAGAGGATGAGAATAGTGGGAGTGGCGTCGTGCAAGTGTAAGGCTTCAAATGATTTGTCTATGTGTTTTGTCAAAGCTTCACACAATAATAGTCATTCAGGTGGAGCTGCCACAACTTTCATTAGGATATCTGTTCGCCGTAAAAAACAATCTCTTTTATGCTTGCATTCTCTAGTTGAAGCAAGCTAACATTCTTTAGCTGCTCATTTTGTGCTAACATTTTACAATGGTTTTGCACTTTTGCTTGGCTTATAAAAAGCTCTTTGCTTTTCTTTCTTTTAACAGTTCATAATAATTCTCAAGTTCTCAACCATTTGAGTTGAATTATATGGAACCCCATGTAGTGGCCTAATTTGGTTGCTTAACAAACAAAAGAGTCTGGTGCGGCGACACTGCTTCTGAACTGTCTAGCGCGTAGGCTGCAGCTATATGTTTACCAGCCAGACTTTTGGAACAGGAGAGAATCTGAAATTGGGGATGGGGTTTATTGGGTTGTAGGTGGGTGTGTAAGGGATGGTGGTTTTTGTCTTTTAAATTTCAAGTGTGGGCCCTGTCATTTTGCTTGCATTAGAAAGTTAAACTTGGCTGATTCTACTGCCATCTCAGCTGCCACATAGGATGTTCTCTCTATAAGAGGAAGAACCATCCGTTTGATAGAAAAATTGAACCTGGCAATATCTCTTTTAAAGAATTATACGCGGGTCTATTTACTTATCTATTAAAGATAGAATGGGCAATGCATCTTTTAACTAATTATTTTATGATTAGTTGCCAGTCTTGTACTTCAAATAGTGAGAAACCTAAGTCCATGAATCATTCCACTGCACTCGTCTAAACATTAGAAAACTACACCAGGCAAGAATTGTTTTCTTATACTCATCTAACCATTAAACAACTACATGGAGGCATTTACTTGTCATTTAAAGTTAAAACGGGGCAATATCTCTTCTCAAGGATCATTTCATAGATAGTTACGTATCTTATACTTCAAATAGCTAGAAAACTATCTAAGGCCATGAATCATTTCATTGTATTCATCTAACCATTCAAAAACTAGATGAAGCCATTTACTTATCCTTTAAAGATAGAACGGCACAATATCTCTTTCAAAGACTCACTCCATGGGTAGTTTAGGCGTCTTGTACTTCAATTAGGTAGAAAAATTATCTCAGGCCAAGAATAATTTCACTATACTCATCTAATAATTAGAACACTGTACAGGGCTATTTACTTGTCATTTAAAGATAAAACGAGCAAAATCTCTTTTAAAGAATCGTTCTATGGTCTTATGCATCAAATAGCAATAGAACTATCTACCCATTAGAAAACTAGATGGAGTTATTTACTTGTCCTTCAAAAATAGAATGGGGCAATATCTCTTTCAAGGAATCATCCCCTGGGTAGCTATGCCTTTTGTACTTTAACTAGCTAGAAAAACTATCAAAGGCGAAGAATCATTCTATTGTACTCATCTGACCATTAAAAAACTACACGGCACTATTTACTTATCATTTAGAGATAGAGCGGTACAATATCTCTTCTAAGGAATCATTCCCTGGATAATTATGCATCTTGCACTTCAAATAGCAAGAAGAACTATAAAAGGTCACGAATCATCCTTTTGCACTCATCTAACCACTAAAAAACTATACGGGACTATTTACTTATCTATTAAGAAATGAATGGGGTCATATCTATTTCAGAGATTCATTCCGTAGATAGTTACATACTTCAAACAATGAGAGAAACCTATCTAACTCTGCAAATCATTCCATTGAACTCAACTAACCATTAGAAAACTACACGGAACTATTTACTTGTCCATTAAGAAAAGAACTGGGTCATATCCATAGAAATTACCAGTATTGTAATTTAAATAGCGAGAAAATATATTTAAATCCGTAAATCATTCCATTTGCTTATCCTTTAAAGATAGAACTGGGCAATATCTCTTTTGAGGAATTATTCCAAGGACAGTTACGCATCTTGAACCTCAAATAGTTAGAAAAACTATCTAAGGCCGACAATCATTCTGTTGTACTCATCTAACTATTAGAAAACTACACAAGGCTATTTACTTGTCCATTAAGGAAAGAATGTGGCTATATCTCTTTTAAGTAATAATTCTTTAGATAGTTACACATCCTATACTTCACATAGCAAGAAATGCTATCTACCTCCATGAATCATTTCATCGAATAACCTTTAGAATACTATGGGGGTCTATTTACTTGTCTGTGAAAGATAGAATGGGCCATGAATGTTTTAACAAAATATTTTATGATTAGTTGCTAGTCTTGTGCTTCAAATAGCGAGAAAACCTGTCTAAGTCAGTGAATCATTCTATTGTACTCGTCTAACTATTGGAAAATTACACGAGGCAATTTAGTTGTCCTCTAAAAATAGAATGGGGCAATATCTCTTTTAACGAATTATTATGTGAATAGTTATGTGTCTTTCACTTCAACTAGCTAGAAAGACTATCTAAGGCTAAGAATCATTTTATTTACTCATTTAACCATTCGAAAAGTAGATAGGTCTATTTATTTGTCATTTAAAGATAAAATGAGACAAAATCTCTTTTAAGGAGTCACTTCGTGGATAGTCACGCATCTTGTACTTTAAGTAGCTAGAAAAACAATCTAAGGCTAAGAATCATTCTGTTGTGCTCATTTGACCACTAGAAAACTACATGGCACTCTTTACTTGCCATTTAAAGATAGAATGGTACGATATCTCTTTGAAGGAATCACTTTGTGGATAATTATGCATCTTGTACTTCAAATAGCAAGAAAAACTATCTAAGGTCACTAATCATTTTGCTGTACTCATCTAACCGTTAAAAAACTATACGGGGCTATTTACTTATCTACTAAGGAACGAACAGGGCCATATCTATTTCAGGGATTCATTCCGTATATAGTTACGTACTTTAAATAATAAGAAAACCTATCTAACTCCACAAATCATTCTATTGAATTGAAATAGCCATTAGAAAACTACACAAGACTATTTACTTGCCATTTAAAGATAAAATGGGGCAAAGCCTCTTTTAAGGAATCGTACCGTATTTATGCGTCTTGTGCATCAAATAGCGAAATAACTATCTACAGCAAATTTTATGATTAATGGCTAGTTTGGTACTTCAAATAGGGAGAAAACCTATCTAAGTCTATGAAACATTCCGTTGCACTCATCTAACTGTTAAAAAACTACGAGGCAATTTACTTATCCTTTAAAGATAGAAAAAGGGCAATATCTCTTTTAAAGAATCATTTCGTAGATAGTTATGATGTAATGGACCAATTTTTCCACCTGAAGCACTACTAAAATACAAGTTTTCCTTGCACTTAAGTGTAGTACGAAAAGGTGTCCTCTCCCCCTTTTTTAAAACAAAACCTTAGAATTCTAAGTGGAAAAACTCCCGGTAAAATAATTGTTCCAAAATAAGAAAAACTATTGAAATATAGAAAAATGATAGAAAGAATTGGTTTAATACATAGAATTTTCAGCTAAAACTAGAAACTATTGAACTTTCATAAATTGCTGGAAATAAATTATTTGATGGTATGCCTGCTTTTCAACCCGCTAGCGCCAACTGCTTTATCTGAAATGTTGTAAAAAGTGGTGTGAATATAACATAGTTACACTCAGTGTGGTATGCAATAACACTATATCAAAACTAAATGTACCACTAAGATCATGAATATCATAACCAAAATTTCCATGTAATGATATCACATTTTCAACTATCATGTAGCTTCCCATGAGTTCCTTTGTACAACCTCGGATCTATTTACAGTCCTTGATAGTTTATTATTAAGCGCGCTAAAGTTCTACTTCCACTGTGGCTTCCCAAGGGTTCCTTTATACAACCCAAACCTATTTACAGTCCTGGCAAGTATAATATAAATATATACAGGCAGTCCGCGCATAATCACAAAGCACGTAAAGTAATGACATGGTATAATAAATTAAACCACATTGCATAGAATTTTCCAACCTGGAAAGTCGATCTAAATTCCTTGAAAAATTGAGTAGATATGAAGCTTCTTGAATTTTAAAGATTTACCGCACCCTCGTCTAGGAAAAGAAATTATAATAAATATTTTAGAATACTTGAATTAATGTATTGGTGTATATTATGGACTTAAAGAATTTAATTAAATTTCATGAGAATGTAGTGATAAGTGAATTAATCAATTAGTGAAATTTAATAGATTAATTTATTACTATTTAAAGTTATAGGAACTAAATTATGAATTCTAGTAAGTTATTACGAATTAAATCGAGAAATTCCTAGAGAATTGGGAGCTGAATTAAATATTTTGAAAGCTACTAGGTCAAGTCACAAGGTTTAGAAAGTTCGCTGACCAGCAATATAGATATTAATTTAATCAAAATTTCAAGAAAAGGTCCCCGCATGAAGGGCTTTCACGGAATTAAAAGAAAAAAAAAACAATTCTTGGTATATGAAATCATTGCCATATTTACACGAAAACGTTCACTACTTCGAGGGCAACACAACTATACCAATAAAATTGTGAGCAGTGACACTTCTACGTGATGAGGCGAAGCCATTGGTGCGTGTTTGGTGACTCGAAAATGGGGTCTACGAAATGGTTCTCTCGAGCCCCTTAGGTTTTGACGTGAATTATATCTATATATATACATATATATTGACGTTTATAGGGACAATAGATTCATGAATAAACATATAGGCTTCGTGCATGTACATATATATATATATATTTATACATAGTGTTGATGTTTGGTAATGAATGAATGCATGCTCTGTGGTCAAGATATGAAAAAAAAACTTACATACAAGATAGTTCATATTTGTTGGAATAGGTCAATGAATTGTGTCTTACATATATGAATAAGAATTTGATGAGTAGAAGCATTGGGATTGTTATGGGCCAGGGTTTAGATTTTTTCGGGCTAAAAGTTTGTTCAAAATATTTGGCTTTAATTAATTAATTGGAAAGCTCAATGTCTAGTATTATTATTTTCTTTTGCTAAAAATAAATTGGACTGAGTTAATTATTATCGTTAAATATTTTGGATTATCATCAATTTAGAATTTGATTTACTCTTGAACCCAAAATTTATGATTGAATAAATTAAATAATTTGGTTTCCATCATTTATTTAAATTAGCCATGTAGCCACCAGGTCATAAAAGTAAGCGAGGGTCAAAGGTTAACAAAGGTCAACGGGTATAGGGTCTAGGAAATTGGCCTTAAGCGCCTCATTCAACCCAACGACCTAGTTGCCTAATGACAAGAAGGCCGAAGACGCAGCAACCTGGGGCAAATGTCTACTCCAGCACTCCTACGGTCCAAGGCGTCTGGGCGCTAAGACAGCGAGCTAATATCGCCCTGACGTAGCGCCATGACCTAGCCAATTGGATAGCAGCATGGGAATCCACGTAGAAAATCTTATCACTTACGGCTGATGGGACGCCAGCATTAAATGTGAAACAGTGGTTAACCTGCCTCATACATTGCTTAAACAGCCATTAGTCAAAAAGTGAAGGATTAACCCCTGCCAATTGGACACTTGCATTATCCCAATGGGACACTCATTAAACACATATAATCATTATCCCCATACAAACAAGTAAATGTACACTATAAATAGAGGCAAGCATAAGTGAGAAAGGGTTGGACACCCAAACCTTACTCTTCTTGTCTTTTACACATTTATAGTCTTCCATTTATTACAAATACTACAAACATTCCTTGCTTTTTTTGCATTTACTGCTTATGCCAATTTGAATACAAATTTCCCGCGAATATAAATCTTGTTTGTTGAATCAAAAGCTAAATTTGACATCAACAAATTCGCGCCGTCTGTGGGAAACTCACAAAAGTTGTGAAAAGCAAACATCCTGTGAAATCTAACTCCTGGTAAAAGGAAATGAGTGGAAGACACTCCAAGAGTCAACAGACAAGAACAAGTGACGTCAGATTGCCTCTCGGGTCCAAGAAAAACTGAGCCACTGACAGTGCCGACCCTTAATGACTGACAGCTACAACTGAGACAAAAACTCTCCGGCGATAGGTAGAGGCCCTCGTCGAAGAAGTTCGGCAGTTGCAACAACATAACCCGCCAACTTCCCAACAGCACATGATAGGATCCTCCTCTAGTGGCAACTCTTCTTGGCGTGCCGAAGACGTGAAAGACCTCCAGCAAGGGCTAACCCTCAAAGGGAACATGTTAGAAGGAGACTACATGTTCGAGAGTGGCACCACCTCCTGCTAGAAATACAACCAAAAGTAACGTGTTTACCAGGCTAGGGCCCCGTACTCAGCAAGGTCCCCGACGTCCAAGGTTGCCAGATCCTATGTGAGAGGAGAAGTCTGACGCCTATGAACCATGATAGCCATACGTCCAGCTCGCCTCTAGAGGAGCTACGATGCCAATGACTAGCCCTTTAGCAGATCCACAAGATGGACGAGCTGAGAAAACAGTTGAGCGGCCTTAAACAGAGACAGTCCAAGGGAAAGGTAGCACACGACCTGTAGGGATGACTATCCTCTTTTGACCTCTTCATCCGTGAAGCCGTCATGCGATCCAAAATGAAGCTCCCTAAGATAGGGACTTACTGTGAAGAATCAGACCCAATCGCTTACCTTCACCGATACATGTCCTGGATGGAGCTCCAAAATGCCACAAGAGCCAGCATGTGCAAAGTTTTTGCACTCATTTTGGAGGGTAACGCTCAGACTTGGCATGGCAACTTAGCCCGGGGTCCGTGTATAGTCGGGAGCAAGTCTCCCCTGAGTTCGCTTCCCAGTTTATGGGGTCCACGGCTAGGGCCACCTCAGGGAGATATTGGGAACCATCAAGCAAGAGAAATTAGAACTACTTAAAAGGCTATTTGGACGCTTCAATAAATATGTCATGACCATGGAAAAGGTGGCAGATGTATGGCTTTTGATCGCGGTAAAATCGGGTCTTTACAAAGACACCTGCTTTTGGTAGGCCATGCACGAAGACCCCTCGAGCACTTATACGGAGCTTCTAAGGTGGGCTGAGAAATACATCAGCGCCAGGGAGGCCATTGAGGGTGCTTCGCGAAGCAAAAAACCTCCGAAGGATGAGAGGAAGGATCAGAAGGCAAAAAAGGATCTGCGACGTGGCAAGAAGTTTTCCAGCTTGTCTAATCCCTTTACAAAGCTCAACGTTTTAGTCGAACGCATGTTTAATGTCTTACAAAATGACCCAATTTTTCTCAAGGCAAGGCCCTTAAGGAAGCCACTGAAGGACACTGACCAATCCAGATACTGTGAGTATCATCGACATGTGGGTTACAACATGGACAAATGCAAGCATCTCAAACAAGAGATCAAGAAGCTAATCGAAGAGCGAATATGTGGCCAATTACTAAGGGTAGGACCGACAAGCTCGTCCCCATGTAGACCTCAACTCCAGCTCCTAGAGAACCAACCTCCAGCTGAAATCCGCGTACTTGTCGGTGGAAATAACGGCATGAAGGGTTCCAAGAGACATCAGCGAGGTCTCGTGAAAGAAGACAGAATTGTTACCACCTGCTCATAGTACAACCCCCCGTCTATCCAACGAGTTTGTTCTCTTTCTACAACGAAGGTGCTTATAGTGTTACACCCTTACGCGGACACTCTGGTCATCAACATACCGATCTCAGGCGTTAAAATCCACAACACCATCGTGGATAATTACAGCACTGTGAACATCATCTATTGGCGGACTTTCCAGCAAATGAAAATAAACCCGAAGAGCCTAAGGCCATACAGTACCAGACTCTAGGGTTTTACTGGAGATTATGTGGAGGCAAAGGGCCAAATCACACTCCTTGTCGAATTAAGGGACGAGCCCTGCAAAAGAAGAATAATGGCGGGCTTCATTATAGTGGACGTACCTTCTAACCATAACACCATTCTGGGTCACCCAATTTTGTACGAGCTCAGAACCGCGACCTCCATTTACCACTATGTCATTAAATACTCAACTTACCATGGGACGGCTATAGTGCGAGGTGACCAGCGGGCATCAAGACAAATTTTTCACAATCAATCCCGAAGTCAAGGGGTTGAATTATCCACTACTCTTAAACTCCACACCCAAGTGTCAGCACGCGAGGCACAGCAGCAAGGTTGGACTAATTTCGACATCCAGCCCTTGAATGGGGAGTATTCCCTCACCCGGTTGTGGAGATCAAAAGCAGAGTGCAACTCATGCACGGGAGACAAAAAGAAAAAGAGGGGTGAAAGCCAACTATCAATTCTACATTTGTACTTTCTCAAGTTTTTTGTATACCAACTGTCAGGTCATGACTAAAAAATTAATACGCTTGTGTGCGTCAACCATAATTTTGTGACCCAACAGTTAATTCAAAAAACAAGTGTTTATTCTGATGTAACATATCCCTCGTAACACGAACACAAGATGAATCCGCAACAACCAAGCATATATGTCTGCAATCTAAGTTAGAACACAAGCTTCTAACTAGTGACCTAACAATTGACCATGACTAAAATAAGCTTTTAGTCTGCACTCAAGTAGAAGAATTCGCGCTCAACGACTAAAACAAGCTTTTAGTCTGCGCTCAAATATGTAGGTCTGCGATCTAAGGAAATGCCTTAGATCACTCCACAGATTAGCCAACTCCCTCTTGGCTACATACAGTTTATGCTCTTTCTCCTTAAAAGCCAACTCCGTCTCCTCCTTGGCCTTACTGGCCTCAGCCACCTGGCCAGAAAGTTTCCTGTTCTCCCTAAGGAAATGCCCCACAAGGGCCATCACTGCGCTCACCTGTAGAAGCTCAGCCATCATTCAGCTGGCCACGAATCCTTCCCACTTTCTGGACCTGCCCCATACCACACTAGTCATGGCATCCGTAAAGGCCCCTAGTATCCTCGAGACACTGGCAGAAAAGGGCTTCCTGACCAAGTTGAATTTGAGCAGCACTTCGGCTTTTTACTGATAAATTTCTCTATCTCAGCCTACCGAGCTTGGTCCACTGGGAGATAAGGATCTTCACCGAGAATGTTGATGGGTGCTTTAGTAGTTTGCTCCTCATGAGGAACAATGGGCGCAGGAGAGGCAGGAAAGACAGGGAGAGGATTGGCCATAGGCTCCCAGACAGCCAACTTCCTTTTCCCAGGTCGCTCCAAGGCGGCTGCATCGTCAGCTGTAATGGGCCTCTTCCTAGCAGCCTTCTCTTGCCTCATTTTCTTTTTCTCCTCCTGCCTCCTCAAAGCCTCATTAAGCTACGCAGTGGTCCTTACCTCCTCGGCTTTATCGCGTGCTATTTTCCTCTTCTCCTCGTAGCCTCTTCCTCTCAGCATCTCAAATAGCCCATCTTTGGCCCCTGGAAAGATACTTTTTCCCTGAAAATGGACAAATGTTAGAAAACTAGAAAATATCTAAAAGGCAGGACGTCCAAGTGCACAAGAATAGCTTACAGTTGCTCAGATTCATGGAAATGTACTCGAACCTGGGAACAGAGAGGCCAGTGCTTATCAAGAAATTCTCGTATGTCAGGTCCATGACATGGCGATGATGCTTCAGTATTTCGGCCACGATCTCAACCCGCTCCTGAAATAGCACGGATAATGCTCGACCTCGCTCGATACCTAAACAAAAGGAAATACAATTAAAGTGTCAGTCTATCAACCCGCAAAAGAAAATATGTTAAAAACATGCTTACTGGGTTCCATGTAGCTCGTGGTGATGCTCGTGTCCTCGTTGCCAGGACTCAGCGGACTCCTTCACTCACCTCCCACCCAAAACTAGCTTTCTTTCCATTTGGGGCCAGATTTAGATACCCACTCACCAAGTTTCCCTAGAGACTTAAGGCCCCGGCCGTAGACGGTGCAACTAAGTGGGACCACCCTCTCCTAGAGTGTGAGGTCCTCTGCACGTAGTATGAATTGAAGTCCTCCAGACTTGGATCTCCCCATTGTGTTGCCAGAAAGCATGGACTCCAATGATTATCCTCAGCTCACAAGTGTAACTTGAGAAGAGACAATTCCCCAGGACCTCAATAACCCCGTGACAGGTCGCAGAAGCAGAGCGCGAAAGCTGGCCTCAAACATCCTGATGCTCTCTACTACTTACCCTTTGGGAGGGCAATGAGTCCGCTTCCCTTCATAGGGGACCAAAGCTTGACACGGTCAGGAACGAGGTAATCCTGCCTTATCATATGTGGTCAGCCTTCTTTATTTTAGAATGAATATGTTTGCACACCCACGGCCAGTCTTTATTCCAAACCACCACCATCGGAGGCCTCTTCTGGAACTCACCTCCGAGCACCGAATCCGGTGTTGTCTCCACTATTTCCTCATTTGTAGACCATTCCATATCTACTGCTATGCTTTCACCTACATCACTCACACCCTTTCTACCCTCTATTCCGCAAAATCCCCTTTAACACTAGAAGACTACCCAGGGTCTTCGACAGGTCTGTAGAAAAATCCCCTATAAATCAGGAAAAGAGTGTTTTTTACCTTGGCACTGATGATATCTCAGAAGCTTTGAGGGACACTGGGATGGGATCAACAAATCACAAGGAAGTCGGAAGAAGGTTACAATAGAAACTCCTGGGAGTTGGTTGCAAAAGAAGAAAATGTGGAGGGGGAGAAAGGAATGAACAGAAGGGCATAAATAGAGTCTTGTGGGAAGATAGAAGGGCAATGGTCATGTGGGATACTGGGAACTTAAAAGGCAACATTCAAAGTAATGATTATTGCCTTTAAGACCCCTAAACATGCCACTCATTAAACAACGGACCCATGGCAAAGAGTGCTGCCTCAACCCCCTTTTTCGAAATTCAAAGAGTCATATTTCAGGCGGTAAAAAGCTCCAAGAGAATAGCCAATTAGCCTTCAAGGCCGCTGACCTTGGGCTCAAGGAACAACAACCTTGAGGGGGCATTTTGTAGCCACCAGGTCATAAAAGTCAGCGAGGGTCAAAGGTCAACGGGTATAGGGTCTTGGCAACAGGCTTTAAACACCTCACTCAACCCAACGACCTGGTTACCTAATGACCAAAAGGTCTGAAGACCTGATTCAGCGACCTAGAGCGAACATCTACTCCAGCACTTGACCTGATTCAGCGACCTGGGTCGAACATTTACTCCAGCACTCCTATGGTCCATGGCATCTGAGCACCAAGACAGCAAGCTAATATCGTCCAAACGTAGCGCCACGACCTAGCCAACTGGATAGCAACATGGGAATCCACGTGGGAAATCTCATTACTTATGGCCGATGGGACTCCAATATTGAATGTGAAACGGTAGTTACCTGCCCCATGCATGGCTTAAACAGCCATTAGTCAAAAAGTGAAGGATTAACCCTGCCAATTAGACACTTGCGTCATCCTTGGGGACCAGCATTAAATACATGCAATCATTATCTCTATGCAAACTAGAAAATGTACACTATAAATAAAGGCAACCATAAGTGAGAAAGGGTTGCCTCACTCTTCTTGTCTTTCATACATTTATAGTCTTCCATTTATTACAAATACTGCAACATTCCTTGCCTTTTCTGCATTTACTGCTTTTGCCAATTTGAATACAAATTTCCCGCGAATATAAATCTTGTTTGTTGAGTCGAAAGCTAAATTTGACATCAACAAATTGGCGCTGTCTGTGGGAAACTTACAAAAGTTGTGAAAAGAAAATATCCAATGAATTTTTATTTATAAAAATTCTTAGTCACTATAAGCACCCCCATTTGAATTAAATTTTCGTCCTCGAAATTAAACTTGCTTGTTCCATAAATTCTGGATACTTTTCCGGAATGTCTCTCTCTTGTTCCCATATTGCTTCTTCCTTTCTATGTCTATTCCATTGGATCTTTACTAGTGGAATATTTTTGCTCTGCAAGGTATGCACTTTTCTGTCTAGTATGGCCATGGGCTCTTCCTCAAAAGATATATCTTTCTTGACATCCAAGTTGGTGTAGTTGACTATGTGACTGGGATCATACACATATTTCTTCAACATGTAAACATGGAATACATTATAAACTGCTGATAGTTCTGGTGGCAAAGCTAGCCTGTAGGGCTACATTACCAACCCTTTCAAGTATTTCAAAAGATCTAATAAATCTCAATTTCAGTTTGCCTTTCTTCCCAAATCTCACCACACCCTTCATTGGCGCTGTCTTTGAAAAGACCTTTTCACCAACGTCAAAGTGTAAATCCTTTCTCCTCTTATTGGCATACGATTTTTCTCTGATTGAACTTCTTTAATTCTCTCCTTAATTTTCTCGATATCATTTACTAACTCCTCAATTAATGCTGGACCCAAAATTCTCTTTTTTCCGACTTCTTCCCAATGTACAAAGAGCTTCATAGGGTGCCATACCAATGGTTGACTAGTGGCTATTCTATTATGCAAATTCAACCAATGGCAGATGCTTTCCCTCTTCTCCACCAAGGTCTAGCACATAGGCCTTTAACATATCTTCCAATACTTGGTTGATACGTTCTGATTGGCCATCTATTTGTGGATGATATGCTGTACTAAACTTTAGTTTTATTCCCATAGCTTCCTGTAAGATCCTCCAAAATTTAGATATAAATCGGCTGTCCTTGTCTGACACTATTGAAACTGGTACCCCATGTAGTCTCACAATTTTCCCGTACATACAGCTGAGCAAATTGTCCCAAGTGAAAGGTTATCTTAACGGATAGAAAGTGGGCGAATTTTTTCAAACTATCAAAGATCACCCAAACTACTTGATGATCTCTAAGTGATCTAGGAAGTCCGACCCCCAAATCCATGGCTACGTGTTCCCACTTCCACTCAGGGATTTCCAATGGATTCACATGCTGGTAAGTCATGCACTGCTTAATGAACAAACCAGTTGATCTCTTCATGTTCCTTCACCAGTACACCTTTCGCAAGTCTTGATACATTATGGTACCACCCAGATGTGCAGTATAAGGTGTAAGGATAGCCTCTTTGAGAATCTCTCTTCTCAACTGAGGATCTTTGGGCACATAAAGTCTTCCCTTACACATAAGAGTGCCATCAGACGAAATTTCAAAACCTTTAATGCTTCCAGAAATAGCTTGAGCCCTCATCCTATGTAAGAATTTATCTGCGTCCTTTTCCTGTGCTTCCTTTATCTTGCTTGTGATAGACGGTCATACTATGAATGCTAACATTACTTCTGTAGTATGATGAGGGGTGACAACCTCAATCTTCATTTTGGCAAATTCTTGAACCAACTGCTTCTGACTAGTAAGAGTAGCTAATTGTCCTTACTTTTTCAGCCAAGCGCATCAACAACCAAATTAGCCTTGTCGGGGTGGTAGTGGATCGTACAGTCATAATCCTTGACTAGCTCTAACCACCTTCTCTGTCGCATATTTAATTCCTTCTTTGTGAAGAAAAATTTGAGACTCTTATGGTCTGTGTAAATCTCACACTTACTGCTATATAAATAATGCCTCCATATTTTTAAAGTGTGAACTATTGCTGCCAGTTCCAAATCATGAGTAGGGTAGTTCAACTCATGGGGCTTCAACTACCTAGAGGCATAAGCAATCACCTTACCATGCTACATCAATCCACATCCCAGACCTTGTTTCGAGGCGTCACTGTCGATTGTGAACCCTTTTGAACCCTCCAGAATAGATAACACTAGTGCATATGTTAACTTCTCCTTCAACTTTTAGAAGCTCTCTTCATAATTTTCTGTCCATTGGAACTTTACACACTTCCTTGTCAGTTTTGTCAAAGGGCCTGCTATCTTAGAAAACCTTCGATAAATCTTCGTTAGTAGCTAGCCAATCCCAAGAAGCTGTGAATCTTGTTCACATTTGCTGGTGGACTCCAATTTGTCACATCTTCGACCTTGGCTAGATCAACCTCAATTCCTCGAGCAGTCACCACATGACCAAGGAAAGCAATTTGATCTAGCCAAATTTGGCAAAAAGTCTTTCCTTACGAAATGTTCATGACACAGTACAAAGGTTCTCCTCATGCTGTTTTTTACTCCTCGAATAGACTAGGATGTCGTCAATAAACATTACAATGAACTATTCCAAGTAAATATGGAATATTCAAATCCATAAATATGGCCGGCATATTAATCAGTCTAAAAGGCATCACAATGAACTCGTAGTGTTCATTACGAGTTCTAAACGCAGCCTTTGGTATATCACCATCTTTGATTTTCAAATAGTGGTAGCCTGACCTCAATTCAATCTTGGAAAGTACCCTGGCACCCCTCAACTGATCAAACAAATCTTCTATCATGGGTAAAGGGTATTTATTCTTCACTGTGAGGTGATTTAGCTCTCGATAATCAATGCACAACCTCCTTGACCCATCCTTTTTCTTCATAAATAGTACAGGAGCCCCCCTATGGTGATACATTTGGGTGGATAAACCTTTTATCCAATAGCTTTTGTAACTGTACATTTAACTCTTGAAGTTATTTTGGCGCCATATGATAAGGTGCCTTGGACATCGGTACTACTCCCAGCACCAAGTTAATAGAGAATTCCACTTGTCTATCAGATGAAACACCAGGTAGGTCCTCCAAAAAACACATCGATAAAATCTCTTACCACTAATACACTAGCTGCAGTGAGTTCAGATGACTGCGCACTGCAATGCTAACCAGATACCCTTGGCAAGTTCCTTTCCTTGGCATTTTCCATGCTTTCATTGCCGACACCAAACAGGGTATAGCCTTAATCTTTACCAGGTAGAAGAAGAATACTCCAAGTCTCTGAAAGAGTACCTCTATTTCGTGGCACTTAATTGTCTCATGATTGCAGTTAAGCCAGTGCATTCCGAAGATTATGACAAAGTCCTTCATGTTTATTATGAGTAGGTTAGCCTTTTAAGTTCTTTCTGTTAAATACTAGATTCACATCCTTAGATAGTCGATTAGTGCTAATAGTTTCTTCTGAGCGAATATTAACCTCAAAGGCCTTATCTACTTTATGACATGCATAGCCAGTCTTAATGTGAAAACTAGTATATATAAAGGAGTTGTGGCAAAGAATCAAACAACATATCTAAAATTGATAAAATACCTATTATCACATCCAGCTCATCCTCAGCCTCTCTCTAAGTTAGAGCATAGACTTTGGCCTTTCCTTTCCAATCTTGCCTTTTGCTCAACGTTCCAAACTCTTTTCCCTCATTCTTAAAACACTCTCCAATAACATGTCCTAGCTCCTTACATCTATAGCAAACCCCTTTACCAAGCAGACATTCTCCATAATGAGACTTGCCACACTTAATGCACTGGGGTTGTTTCTTGAAGCACCAATTGGGGTCTTTGCTTCTATCTTTTCCTCATTCCTCCCCTTATTATGCTGGTACTTTCCCTTTCCTTTGTCCAACCTGTTCCACTTCCTTTTTCCTAATGTCTCCATAGGTGTAGCATTAGTTTTCGCCGTTGTTAGATAAGAGAATATGTTTTGTGCACGCTTAAACACCTGGGCATATGTGGTAAGTCCCTGACCAACTAAAAATACTCCCAATCTCTAGGCGTAAACTTTGCTGGAACGTTCTAGCTCTCTTGAGCTCATAATCTACAAGGTGAGAAGTGTATCAGGATAATTGGTTGAAGATCCTCTCGTACGCATCCATCAACATACTTCCTTGTTTGAATTCTAGGAACTCTACCTCCTTTTGATTCTTGGCAAACAGCGAAAAGTATTAATGTAAGAATACTTCCTGAAAACCTACCCATGTACAACATCTTTCATCCTTGTTCACTGACATGAGTCCCACTAGAATCTTGCATCTTCACTTAGCATGGACACAACACATGACACTTTCTATGAGTCTGAGCAATTTATATGCTCAAATATTAACCTCAACACTCTAAGCCATTCTTCTGCAGCCAAGGGTCATGCTCGCCTGTTAAAGGTGGGTAGCTTAAATTGACTGAATAGCTCCACCACTTGGCTAGTAATAGTGCGTTTGCTCGGCCAATTACAACGTTTTGGGATGCAGACAGAGGTTGATGCTACTGGGTAAGCCCAGTAAGGGCATTCACCAAGTTTCTTGGTAGATCGTTTCTGACATCACTAGTAGGGGTTGTGCTTTACTGGCACTAGCTGGATTCCTATTTGCGGAGGTCTTTGATTAGCTCTATGATCATTTAACCCCTGGGGTTCTTTCCACAGCTCTATTAGTATTGAGCAAATGCTGGGAAGTTGATTTAGGGCGGTCGATAAAGTACCTCTACCAGCATATCCTGGAATACATTTTCGGCTTTTGCTCGAAGCCCTAGTGGAAGCGATGCAATAAGACAGCGGGCGGCTGCATGCTCGCCAACCCGCTGTGTAGTCATATTCCAAACAACTGTCTATAGTGCCAACATTGCAAGCTGCACCACGGTATGGAATGGGTTCCACACATAGTCCTTATACACTCGCACTCTTGCCCTGAACTCGTAATAGAGGGATTACACGTCTTCCTACAAGTTTGCTTAGTACAAGCCATCTGCCATACCAGTTATGAAATAAGTCAAGTATGTTTCCTTGGTTATCATCCAGTTTAGTCTAATTTCGAGGACTAAGATGGTATTTTATTAAGTAAATATTCTGCTTCACACCACAACCTCAACATATACAAGATAACAAATCATATAAGCCCTTGTTTGATCTTGTCTATCAAAATACATTATAATCCCACCTACCACTGATTTGAGATCGGAAGAGCACAACTAGTCATTTATAACTACAAATTTCAAACTTCTATTAAATCTACACCACTTATTTCACCTCTTTATAAATCAACTACCATAAATTAAATCAAACAGGCAATTTTCATACTAAAAACCGGACACAATCTTTACATTCCAAACAACTGTGTCAACGATAAATAATTTTTCTTTTCATGGCCATGTAATATATTGCATATAAATTTCAGATGCAGTCCTAACAAAATATTCACAGTATCTAGAAGGTAAAACTTTAAAAATTCTTCACTTAATAAAAATTCCAAGTTTCCTTTTTGGAGTCACCGTGACGCGACGAGAGCGGGGCAAAAGACTTAGCACAGTAATTACTCAAACCTTATAAATTTTTTTTCCAAGCCTACAGAAAGGTAGACCTAGGCTCTGAAACCAACTTGTAACACTCCAATTTTTCCAGCGAAGCACTACTAAAATTCAAGTTTTCCTTACGCGTAAATAACCCACATGTCAAGAACGAAAATGTATCCTTTTTTTGTAAAACCAAACCTTAGAATTCTAAGTGGAAAAACTCTTGACAAAATAATTGTTCCAAAATAAGAAAAACTATTGAAATATAGAAAAATGATGGAAAGAATTGGTTTCATACATAGAATGTTCAGCCAAAACTAGAAATTACTGAACTTTCATAAATTTGGGGAAATAAATTATTTGAGGGTGTGCCCGCTTCGAGGGGTGTGCAAAAAAACCAAGACCGATTGAACTGGCCTCGAACTGGACTGAACAAGCCTGTCTCGGTCCTTTTTTCGGCCAAAATAACGAGTTTTTGGTTATTTTGGCTTTAGACCGATCTCGATCTGGTCTGGTTCTGGGTTTTCTATTGAAAACCTAAAACCCGGTCAAAGACCAATTGACCTTTTTTTTTAAATCCAATTCAAGGGACAAGAAACGACACCATCTCAATTCTGAATCTGAAATGTGAAATCCCTAATTTCAATTTTCCTTTCACAATTCACAAATCCGACTACCCGATGGACCACAGGAGCCGGAATTGAATGCGATTCCATTTCCAGTGAAGATATTTCTGTGGTTTCTTTCACCATCACCATCATTGTCCTTCGTCGCTTCACTACATATGCATTATCCCCACCTTCAAAAAAGAAAACCGATATCCCCAAATTTGGACCCCCCAAAAAACAATATCCATAACCCTGCCTCCAACTCGACTGCAATTGGTCGGTCTCTCACCTGCCAGAGCACGCGTTGGGTGCTTGTGTTGGCTCGCGGTGGTGAATCTGCCTGGAATAAAGCTTGCACCAAAAAACAAGTCTGTGGTCTCCAGTCTCCTTGCTCGCCTCCACTACCTGCAAATAAAGTTTTAAGGTGATGCATTTTGTTTATGGGCAGACTTATGGAAAATTGGAAATAAAGTTCTGATTTTGTATTAATTTACCAAATCCTCTCCAACCCCGTCATTTCTGATTATTTCTGTAAAACTAGCAAATGCTGATTTTTTATGTTAATTTAACAAATTATATTTTGGGTGTTTTCTTCAAAAAATGCAGCTCTCACTCTTTCACTCCACTCTTTCTCTCGATCAAGTTTGAGGTTTATTTGTCTGAGGCATATTTCTTGTGTGGACATGTGTATATTGGTGAGTTTTTAAGCTTTTGTAACTAAATAATAATTTAGGGACTTAGGATCTTAGTTGATTTATTTTCTAATCGTTCTTATTGGTTTATGCCAAAACTTAAATGGTCTTTGTGCTTGTCAGATTATATTGTTTTGGATAATGATGAAAAAAATATTCATTGTACCTAGTTTTTTGTTGTTGCAAAGGGAATGGGGACAACCATATATGCATGGAGCTAGAGTTGGAGAGAGAAATCAACAGAGAGGAGGTGATGATATTGCTGGTATACTACCCTGGATGAAGGGATTGCACAATTTTGGTCTTCTAAGCGCTCAACCATTGCCTAAGCTTTCTACTTTTGTGGCTTCAAATGTTTCTCAGAAACTTGTTACTAGCAGCCTTCCTTCACTCCCTAATGATATGATTGGACTTTCAATTTATATTTTCCCTCTTTGCTTTTACCTTTAAGTTAGCATCATTGATTATTTCAAGAGTAGCATGTTTAGTTTGCACTTGTTATCATGCTTTCAGAATAACATTGATTGTCATATCACATATGCCTCAAAGTATGGCTATTGGATTTTTGTTTCCCACTTTCCCTGGTCAAGTGTGTAATTTTATATTTCAGTGACATTCTTGCCTGCACCTGGTCATTTTGGGCTTGGCTGATTTTTGCTCAGTATTAATACATGGCTGCAAACATTGTCTAATATACAACTGAATAAACAAAACTTCATTTAGCAGATGAGAAAATCTGTCTGTCAATCATTGTTTGTCTATGTTTTGATGTTCTACTTGGTTGTATGATTGCAAGTTATGATACTTAGTTTAACTCTATTAGTTATGACATGCCTATTTGTTTGTTCTAAACTTTATTTATATGTGTTTTTACTTTGATAAGTCTTTAGAGAATTTTTTTCATAAACTCGGAAAAGCCGCAAAAAACCAAATTCATTACCCGAGCCTGAACTGGGATCGAAACCATTTGGGCTTGCTATTTTTGGAACTGGGACCAGGACCGGGACCAAACTGAAGATGTTTGATCTGGTCTTGGTCCTTCGAAAACCCAAGACCAAAGCCCGTTTGCACAGCCTACCGGCTTCTCATCCTACGAGCACCAACTCTATCTGAAATGTTGTAAAAAGTGGGGTGAGCATAACATAGTTACACCCAGTGAGGTACGCAATAGCATCATATCAAAACTAAATGTACCACTATGATCACGACTATCATACCCAAAATTTCCATGTAATGATATCACATTTGCAACCGTCATGTGGCTTTCCATGGGTTCCATTTTATAACCCAGGACCTATTTAAGGTCCTTGACAATTTATTATTAAGCGCACTATAGTTCTACTTGTAATGTAGCTTCCTAAGGGTTCCTTTTTACAACCCCGAACCTATTTACGGTCTTAGCAAGTATAATATACATGTATACACACAGTCTATACATAATCACAAAATGCATTAGGGAATGACATGGTATAATAAATTAGACCGCATTGCATAGATTTCCTCACCTCCGAAAGTCTTGAAAATTTCTTGAAAAATTGAGTGGATGTGAAGCTTCTTAACTTCAAAGATTCACTACACTCTCGTTTAGCAAAAGAAATTATAATAAATGTTTTAATGTCTTGGTGCATGTTACGGACTTTAAGAGCTTAATCAACTTTCATGAGAATGTCGTGATAAGTGAATTAATCAATTAGTTAAATTTAATAGGTTAAATTATTACTATTTAAAGTTATAGGAACTAAATTATGAATTCTAGTAAGTTATTAAGACTTAAATAGACAAATTCCTAAAGAATTGGGAGGAGCTGAATTAAATATCTTGGAAGCTGTTGGGTTAAGTCACAAGGCTTAGAAAGTTGGTTGACCAACTAATTCATTTATGAAAACTTTGAGACTAATACATTCACAACTTGGGGACCAGTAGTATAAATTTTGAATTTAATCAAATTTTCAGGAAAAGATCCCTACGAAAAATCAAACACAGTGGCTTTTGTGGAACTAAAAGAAATATAAAAAAATCTTGGTATATGAACTCATTGTCATATATACACAAAAGTGTTCCACGTGATAAGGCAAAGCCATTGGTGTGTGTTTGGTGACTTGCAAACAGGAGATTCTAAAACGGATTTCCCGAGCCCGTACAGTTTTGACGTGAACTGTATGTGTTCATGAATAAACATTTGGGCTTCCTGTGTGTACATATTTATATTTATATATAGTGTTGATGTTTGGTAATGAATGAATGCTATGGTGTCAGAAAACTGCATGAGGCTATTTACTTATCCTTTAAAGATTGAAAGGGTAATATCTCTTTGAAGAAAATTTTCCACGGATAGTTATGCTTCTTGAACCTCAAATAGCTAAAAAACATTTATAAGGCCGACAACAATCATTATGTTGTACTCATATGTCCATTAGAAAACTACATGGCCTGTTTACTTGTCAGTTAAGGAAAGTATAGGGCTATATCTCTTTTAAAAAATCATTTCGATGTAGTCATCTACCTATTAGAAAACTAGATGGTGCTACTTACTTGACGTCCGAAGATAAAATGGGACAATATCTCTTTTAAGGAATCATTCCGTGGATAGTTATGTGTCTTGTACTTTAAATAGCTAGAAAAACTATCTAAGGTCACGAATCATTCCGTCATACTCATCTAACCATTAGAAAACTACACGGGGCTATTTACTTACCTATTAAAGAATAAACGGGGTCATATATCTATTTTAGGGATCATTCTGTTATAGTTACGTATTTCAAATAACGTTCCATTGAACTCAACGAACCATTAGAAAACTACAAGGGGCTATTTACTTGTGCATCAAGAAGAGAACGGGGTTATATCTCTTTTAGGGAATGATTCTGTAAATAATTACAAATCTTGTAATTCAAATAATGAGAAAACTGTCTAAATTTGTGAGTCATTCCGTTGTGCTTGTTTGACCAATAGAAAACTACGTAAGGCTACTTGTCCTTTAAATATAGAATCGGGCAATATCTCTTTTAAAGAATTATTTTGGGGATAGTCACAAGTATCAAACCTCAAATAGCTAGAAAAAATATATAAGGCCGACAATCATTCTATTGTGCTCGTTTAACTATTAGAAAACTACATGGGGCTATTTACTTGCTCATTAAGGAAAGAACGTGGCTATATCTCTTTAAGGAATCATTTCCTGGTACTTACTTGCCTTGTACTTCACATAGTAAGAAAAGCTATCTGCCTCTGTGAATCATTCTATCGAATAACTATTAGAAAACTATGCCGGACTATTTACTTATCTATTAAAGATAGAATGGGCCATGCATCTTTTAATGAATTATTTTATGATCATTATTCTATAATCAGTTGCCAGTCTTCTACTTCAAATAGCGAGAAAACTTATCTAAGTCCGTGAATCATTTCGTTGTACTTGTCTAACCATTAGAAAACTACAAGAAGCAATTTACTTGTCCATTAAAAAAGTACGGGGCAATATCTCTTTTAAGGAATCATTCCGTGGATAATTACTATCTAAGGTCGTGAATCATTCTATTGTACTTATCTAATCATTAGAAAACTACACGGGGCCATTGACTTATCTACTAACGAATGAACGTGGTCATATCCATTCTAATATCTATTTTAGGGATTCATTCCACAAATAATTGCTTACTTCAAATTATGAGAAAACCTATCTAACGGTGCAAATCATTCCACTGAACTCAACTAACCATTAGAAAACTACACGAGACTATTTACTTGTCTGTTAAGAAAAGAACGGGGTCATATCTCTTTTAAGGAATAATTCCGTAGATAATTACGTGTCTTCTAATTCAAATAGCAAGGAAACCTATCTAAGTCCGTAATTCATTCCATTGTGCTTTCTGACCTTCAGAAAACTAGATCAGGCTATTTACTAAAAGATGGAATAGGTAATGTCTCTTTTAAGGAATTTTTCCGGGGATAGTTATGCGTCTTATACCTCAAGTAGCTAGAAAAACTATCTAAGGCCAACAATCATTCTGTTGTACCCATCTAACTGTTAGAAAACTGCATGGGGCTATTTACTTGTCCATTAAGGAAAGAACGGGGCTATATCTCTTTTAAGAAATCATTTCGTGGATAGTTACAAGTCTTGTACTTCAAATAGTGAGAATAGCTACCATCTTGATGAATCGTTCTGTTGAATAATATCATTACAAAACTAAGGGGATTTATTTACTTGTCTATTAAAGATAAAATGGCTATGTATCTTTCAATGAAAAAAATTTTATAATTAGTTGCTAGTCTTGTACTTCAAATAGCAAGAAAATTAATCTAAGCCCATGAAACATTCCGTTGTACTTATCTAGCCATTGGAAAACTACTAGGTAATTTACTTGTCCTTTAAAGATACAAAGAGGCAATATCTAACCATTAAAAAACTACACTGAGCTATTTACTTGTCATTTAAAGATAGAACGGGGCAATATCTCTTTAAAGAATCATTCCATAGATAGTTACGCGTCCTGTACTTTAAATAGCGAGAAAACTCTCGAAGACCATGAATCATTCTATTGTATTCATCTAACCATTTGAAAACTAGACGATGCTATTTACTTGTCCTTCAAAGATAGAACATGCCAATATCTCTTTTAAAGAATCATTTCGTAGTAGTTAATGAGTCTTGTACTTCAACTAGCCAGAAAAACTATCTAAGGTCAAGAATCATTTCATTATACTCAGCTAACTATTAAAAAACTATACGGAGCTATTTACATGTAATTTAAAGTTAAAAAGCGGGTAATATCTCTTTCAAGGAATCATTCCGTAGAGTACGGAGTTACATGTCTTGTACTTCAAATAGCCAGAAAACAATTTGAGGTCGCAAATCATTCGAATGTACTCAACTACCCATTAGAAAACTAGACGGGGCTATTTACTTGTCCTTTAAAGATAGAACCAGGCAATATCTCTTTTAAAGAATCATTCCGTTGATATATACTCGTCTTGCACTTCAACTAGCTTGAAAAACAATCTAAGGTCAAAAATTGTTTCATTGTACTCATTTAACCATTAGAAACTACACGATGCTCTTTACTTGTTATTTAAAGATAGAACTGTACAATATCGCTTACAAGGAATCATTCCGTGGATAGTTATGCATCTTGTGCTTTAAATGGCTAGAAAAACTGTCTAATATCACAAATCATTTCGTCATTCACATCTAAACATTAGAAAACTACATGTAGCTATTTACTTATTTATTAAGGAATGAACGGGGCCATATCTATTTTTAGGATTCATTCCGTTGATAGTTAGTTACGTACTTCAGATAACGAGAAAACTTATCTAACTTCACAAATCATTCCATTGAACTCAAACTAACCACTAGAGAAATATACAGGGCTATTTACTTGTGCTTTAAGAACAGAACCAGGCAATATCTCTTTTACAGAATGATTACATGGATAATTACGAGTCTTGTAATCCAAATAGCCAGAAAACCTATCTGAGCCCCTGAATATTCCAGTCTCGTCTGACTGTTAGAAAGCTACACAAGGTTATTTACTTGTCCTGTAAAGATAGAATGGGTTGTGTTCATCTAGTCATTTGAAAACTAGACGAGGATCTTTACTTGTCGTTTAAAGATAGAACCAGGCAATATCTCTTTTAAAGAATCATTCTGTAGATGGTTAACGCATCTTGTAATTCAATTAGCTATAAGAACTAAGGCCAGAAATTGTCCGTTATACTCATCTAATCATTAGAAACTAACGGTGCTCTTTATTTGTCAATTAAAGATAAAACGATACAATATCTCTTTTAAAGAATCATTTTATGGAAAGTTATGCATCTTGTACTTGAGATAGCTCAAAAACTAAGGTCACAAATCATTCTGTTGTACTCATCCAATTATTAGAAAACTACACGGGGCTATTTACTTATATATTAAGGAATGAACGAGGCTATATATATTTTAGAGATTCATTCCGTTGATAGTTACATACATTAAATAACGAGAAAACCCATCCCACTCAACAAATCATTCCATTGAACACAACTAACCATCAGAAAACTACATGGGATGATTTACTTGTGCATTAAGAAAAAAATAGGGTCTTTTAGGGAATGATTCCGTAGATAATTACGAGTCTTGTAATTCAAATAGAGAGAAAAGCTATCTACCTCTATGAATCTTGAGTAATGACACTAGTTTTGTTATATTTTACCCAAGAGAAAACCCGAGCTGAGATATCACGATAAATTGAACACCCCAACCCCAACCCACCCCCAAACCCCCAAAATTGGCTCACGAACTTAGAACAAATCGCCTCCCTCCCTCCCATCTGAGAACCCAACACTCCCTTCCCAACCTAAAACTCTGGCAGTCCCATCTAGCGAAGAACCTAGAATGTCTACTGGGCACAGTAGGTCAACTAAGGAGAGTGAATTTCTTTCCCAGCGAGGAAGATCGGGGTCTGTCACGAAAGGCCCACATTTAGTGACCTATATTCTCCTAAACTTGGTGGCCGGCGACCATGAAATCAAGTAAGTGGTGTTTTACATTTCTTGTTTGAGGTTGAAAATCCCCACAAAGATTTCACTTTTTTTGTTTCTTAAAGTTTGAAGGAGAAAAAGGCTGAAAAGCACTGAAATAATGGCTTAATCTGTCACCTAAACTTCAAAATTATACTACATTCTTGTAAAATATTATCTCGAATATAATATAATGATCCTGCAGTTTCTAATCCATTTTGAGTTTACTCATGGCCATGGAACAACACTTATTTCTTTGATTAAATTCAAATTTGAAATAGAGTAAGAAAAATTGAAAAAGTAAGTCAGTCATCGAATTGTGGTATTGAGACTTTTGATTGTAAATTTAGGTATTTATACGAATCCCCTTAAATCCTTTCTCTATTCTTTGAGCATCAATGGCAGAGTGTAAGTAATCCCAATAGTGTACTACAAGTTGCTTTTTTCCCACAATACCAATGGCAACATCAATTATTGGCGCAAATGAGATTAGGCCTCTATGTCAAGCATCAACATTTAGAGGAAAAAGAATAATAGGATCATTTCAAAAACATATTTTCTGTCAATAAAAGAGGAGAGAATGGAAAGCAAATATTTGAATTATGTTGATCTTAGATCTATCTTTAATAATAGTAATAGGATATGGATGATTTTGTTAGAAAATTGATGTGAAGCATGTAATTCTCAACAAAAGTAAATAGAATACCTAGATGTTAGGTGAACTTTAATGCTCTGTTACATATAGTCTAAATCAAAATCCAACGTGAATTTCACCAAAAATCAAATCTATCTTTGGAAATACACATACTAGGTTGCAAGTTTTTTTCATAGGCAAAGATATCTTGCGGTTACCTAAACAGTTAGTCACAATGAATCAAAAAAAACCCTCTGCTGTAGTCTGATATTTGTTCTTTTTTCTTATATTATCTTCTGGATTTTCAGTTCCTACTTTCTAGGTACGTTGAGAGACAGCTTTCATGGATTAAGTGAAGTTGTTTTTGCTGGATTTTGATCATTAGCCGCTATAGTACTTGGTTTTCTATTGCTTTCTGCTCTTAATTTATCAAACATAATAAATACTCTTCCGATCTACTGATTGGAATAAATAGAGATCCTTGTTACCAAAATTTACATTAACTGCTTAGCTGAGATTTAATTTATTGATGTCCTTGTCTTCATTTTGGACCTACAATATCTAAAATAAAAAAAAGAAACTAAAAGTAATGTGGGCTTGCTTTAATCTTGATTAATAGTATTGCTTATGTGATGAAGTAATCTCGCCGTATTTTTATATATCTGATATGGGGTTTTCTTCTTCATTTCCTCTTTCCTTTCTACTTGTTATTTTGTGGTGTTCATTCAAAATTATTTTTGGCATATTAGAGAAGATGGTTATACTGGACAATTGGTGAAGGTTGACGTCCCCCAATGTCTGAGTGCTACTAAATCATATGCTCTTGCTGTAACTTCCTCGTCATCATAACCCCCTGTGGAGTTGATAATGAGATTGCCTTAAACTTTATGTTTTTTAAGCATGCCTTTGTTTTTGAGTATAACTTTGAAGGAAAATTTTACTTACCAAGATACACTAACCATTTTGAATTTTGCATCCAAAAAAAGAGTCCGATAACAAAAATAGAAGAGTTCTAATCAAGGACGCTATTACAGCAAAAAGTATGACTGAGAAAGGATGGGAAAGTAATTCCATTTCACAGTATTAGAGTAACAAAATACCTTGTTTTTCCCTTTTTCTTCTGAGTTACATTCCATGTCATTTATCCCACAAATGTGCTTCGTATCACCCTGTCTATTGATGCTTGCTGACCAGATCGGAAGAGCTTCTTTTCACAGTTGTTGGAGCACAAATTGGATCAACCTGTGTCTGTTGAATGTCACAGCCCATTGAAGCAGCTGTATTTCTCTTTCTACGCTTTACATGCCTAACTTCAGGGATGTCACCTTCCATCATGTGCACACGACTTCGATTGATCTCTTCTGTTTTTGCCATTGCCATTATCATCGTAAGCTACTCTTTATACTCCTTCACTCAAAGTTTACTGCTTTGTTTGCTTGAACCTTCAAGAATGTAATATCATGTTTGGGTATATGCAGCCTTATTAAGCCTTTTGCTTCTTTTTTTTATTATGTTCCTTCTCTGATTATTAGAATTAGACTTTTATTATCCTATGTACAGAACAAGCAATGGAAACTATGTGTTGGTATTGATGTAAAATATTTGGCTCGAGTCCAAACAAAGATTATATAGTCTTCTACAATTTTCTTTCTTACATTTTTATAAAGATCATAATAAAAATACATTATAGATTCATAATAATGAGAGGGGCTTATTCGTAATTGATCTTTTGAGGTACAATGTATGAGCCGAGTTGGAATGTTTGAACAGTTGTTGTTTTGTTTCTTTCACGGGTCGTTGGAGCTCACGATCCGTTAAAGGTTCATTGCAAATTTGAGTCCTCAACCCTTGGCATCCTGAACATTACTCTATGTCATGCACTTTGTGTAGAACTATGTTCAGCTATGATTATTGGGTTTAATGTGTCTTTCATGATTATCGCAGTTAGCTTGGGTTTCAAGTGTATGAACGTAATGTATACTATATGTTGACACTAGTTTTGTAGTGATACCATTGTGTTGCACCTCATTCAAAAGGCTGATTGACTTTTATATCATTATATTGTTGTGTGCACAAGATAGCTCCTCTTTTATGAATACGAAAATGTGCCAATCCTACCCCTATCTAAATCTAAATCCAATTGAAAATTGGATTGATGCATTTGAATTGAAAAAATTAGGACTTCATAAAGAAATTTGAATTAGATTACTGTATATACCACATTAAAATGAATGGCATTTTTATTACTGATCGGTAAAATCCATATCTCTAAAAAGGGAAAGGGGAAATTTTTTATGGTAAAAAATTCATTAATTTCAGTTATTTCTCAAAAAGAAAACGAAGAAAACAGAGGGTCGGTTGAATTTCAAGTATTAAGTTTCACCACTAAGATGTCTGAATTATAGGGGAGACTGTCATTTTTTTTTTTAGCGCAATACAATTTGGAATCTACGGTGACCAACTTATGCCTTTTTCTGGAGCAAACGGCCAACTTATACGTTGAATTATATATATGTAATAATTAAAAAAGAACATGGAGTACACATGTATAAATATATACGAGGCAAATGTTGGAGCACTATACAACAATAGTAATGAGATTACGAAACATACAAGTATGATATAAGAATTAAATAGGGCAACAAGTATACAAGTGCCACACAAGGTCTAGTTAATCCACACTTAATGAGATTGCAAAACATCGAAATACAAACTTGGGGCACAGACATAAGTAAATAAGAGCAACACTTGGACAAACTGGACATCATTGTTCACCACAAAAAATAAAATCCTATCAACCACATTACACCTACCAATAATCACCGACCCAAACTATATAGCATACGATGTACGACTTGGTTCATAAAAATCCATACATAGCAACCATTAGTGGAGATAACTATAATTTTGCTGCATCTCTCGCTCTCTCATCATGTTCTTGTCATAGCGAATGGTCATCTTCAATGCGATTTTCCCACGTTGTTGCATGTGCAAAAATATTAACTAGTTGGCATATCCCATATTTGGTCAACATTTTTCACTCCTACAAATGTAGTACAACAATAAAGAAACAAAAAACAGTGTCAAACTAACTTCACCATTACAAGGAATGAGAAATTAAAGTGAAGGAATATGAAGAACACTGCACTAATAAAATTTGCCAACCATTTCAAAGTGAGAATATGAAATTAAGATTACAAAGCATAAAAGTTGAGAGGGAAAAAACAAACTTCAAATAGCATGCAATAATAGTGACCACAATTGGAGCAAAAAATTATTTAAAAATAATCGGTACATGTGAAATTCATTAAACATATATGCATATACATAATTAGCTACACAATTTCACAACTATAGAAACACATCAAAATATTGTGGAACACATCGCTCTTCCGATCTCTATAAACACGTATAAGCACATCAAAATTATGATATAAACACATATAAATTCAAAACTATATACATGATGCCCATGGTAACCTATGATATAAACATAGCAAAATTCATAACTGTATTTGAGATTTCAACTCCATCTAGTAGCAATTTGAAAATTACTACACCTAATTTGTTATGCATGAACTTTTGGCCACCTAATTGCAACCCGAAAATTATTACAGGTATTTGCAACCTAAAAATTATTACAACTAATAGGAAGAATAGGATAGTGAAACTTCTTCTCATGAAGCGATGCGTAGACATAATTTCAGCTGTAAAAGTGTCAGCAAAGATAAAGAGGTGTTAGCACTCAACACTAGTTATGGTTTATCTTTAATTTCGATTTTATTTTGTATTTTATATTTTTTTTCCAAATTATCACAGGGTGAAACATCAAGGCAATCTTGCAAAATTTGTAAGCACATGACAATAGTAACAATTAGTCCATCTCAACTGTAATGCCCTGAGTTCTAAGCACTCGAGACGCTACCAAATCCATTCTGTCTTTATTAAATGTGGAAAGAAGGTCATTTGTATAAATAAGTGTAGCATGTTTTTCTTTATTTAAAATAAGCAACATAATATTTCATAAAATTCAATATTCAGAAAATTCAAATACAACCATGGTCAACTGTAACAAAATATTCAACTTTTGGAATAATGACACTGTCAGTAATGTAGATAACAAAACATTAACAAGAAAAACATTTATTCCTTTTCTTTTTCAATTGCCATCCTCGGTTGAGTCGCTGCCAGTTGCAGGACCTGAAATATTTTGAAATAAATGGTGAATATTTCAAAGAAACACCTTGTAGATTCCTACGCACTAACTTTTAAACATATAATACATACTACGAAATTTAAACACATGTACACATGCAAATTATGGCTGTAGCTTGTTATTCAACAAGCAATTGTCTATGTATGTGGACCCATCAAAATGACGAGCTAAGTCTGTGAGCCTTCAATTAAGGTGAGCTAAGTCTGTGGGTTCTCGATTAAAGTGAGCTAATTATGCACATACTTTTCATATTTCCATAAATCACATACACCGCATGCATAAACACATAATATGTAATTGCATCATACTTTTTCAAAAATGAAAATAACTTTGAATAGGAAATCTACTTCGTTATGCTTTCCTTTTTCAAGTTTGAGTTATAAGACAGGCAAATCGTGCGTCAAATTATGCTCCTTGTCTAGACAAATAAATTTTTAATGTTAGAATTTTGAAAACATTTAAAATTAAACAAAAATATGAAATCGACTCATGAACTTTGAAATTTAGGATAGAATAGCCAAGCTCTGAAAGTTTTTAGACTAAAATGCAATTTAATGTTAGGATTAAAACATAATTTTTCAAAACCATTGTGACCAAAATGGAGTTTTTCAAAACTTCAGTGACTAAAATCAACTTGGCTGAAAGTTCTGTAACCGGTTTAAACAACTGACAAAGTTTCAGGGACTTAAATAGCCTAGAATGAATTCTAGCAACTCATTTAAACTTTTTGAGAAACTACAAGGACTGAAATGGAATGATCTGATAGTTGGGGGCTCGATCGCAATTGGGATTAGTTAAAATCCCAAAAATTCGTTCCTTGCCCCAAAATTGGAATCGAAATTAGAGTGTGAAAGGGATTGATCAGTAGACTCTGGGCTCGAGTTCAATGGCGAGTGGTGAAGGGATTCCCGAAATGGAGGTCGTGGGTTCACGGGGGTATGGTCCACGAGACGTGAGAGGTCGCAGTGGAGGTTCGAGCTTCACGACAGTGGGTCACAACTGAGTTTGGGGCTCGGTCGACGACGATCAATAGGGGCAGAGGGAATTACATTCTAGTTGGGTTCGAACAAAGCACAGGGGTTCGAAGCTTGATGGGTCGAAATGGTCCTCAATAGGGATTCGATTTCCGACAGGTAAGTTGTTGGCATTTTGGATTTTGGGGGTCTATTCTGGGCTGAAAGGAATGACGGTGGTGGTGGCTGGCAACCGGCGGTGGCTCGGTTGTTCCATTTTTATTTCTGTATTTATTTTTTTCTGAATTGGTTCGGTCAATTAGGTGGTTGAAGGACGGTGGAATTGAGTTGAATGGAAGGAACGGTTCGATTCGAAAGAAGGCCGTGGCTGCCTACTTCGCGCGTGTGTATTTGTGTATATAAAATGTAATTTCCAGTGTTTGTATGTGTGTAATGTATACCTTTGGGTAGATATGCAAATGTAGGCAGTAACTTTTGTGTGTATGTAATTTCTGAGTGTGTATAGGTTGTGTGTATTGTGAACGTATGAATTGTTGAAGATGTGTATCGGAGAAAGAATTAGTGAACTCTATTGCGGTACTTGTATCATTTTCTACGAATCATTCCATAGAATAACCATTAGAAAACTACGCGGTTATATTTACTTGTCTATTAAAGATAGAATGATGCTACTGTATTTTTTAACGAGTCATTTTATGATTACTTGCTAGTCTTGTACTTCAGATAGTAAGAAAACATATCTAAGTCTGTGAATCATTCCGTTGTACTTGTTTAACCATTAGAAAATTATATGAGGCAATTTACTTGTCCTTTAAAGATAGAACATGTCAATATCTCTTTTAAATAATCATTCCATGGATAATTAAGTATCTTATACTTCAACTAGCAAAAAAAATATCTAAGACCAAGAATCGATTCATTGCACTCATCTAACCATTAGAAAACTTGAAAGACCAAAAATTTTTCTACTTAAAAATTTTTATTTTAATCCAGTGTCGTTATGACGTGCCCAAATATGTTTAAATAGTCATACTTTGATGATGCTCCCATTTAAACCAAATGAAGTAATATTACAAGAATGGAAAAATTGTAACGTAACAACAAAAGTAAATTCGACTCAAATAATTCAAAATTTACCTAATTAATTCAAAACAAATTTATTTCGAGAAATAAACCAACTTATATAACGTTACACGCAATATCAACCGAACATTCGAAGCTGTGCATCGAAAATTTGAACTTCTAATAACTCCATATTTAAACCAAAACTTACAAATCGAACTAACTAACTATATATATATATATATATATATATCGCACCAAATAACATTTTCTCCCTAGTGAGCCAAAGTTGCAACAATAAGGTAATTCTCTCACTCTCTCCTCCTTCCCCTCCTTCTCCTCCTCCTTCTTCTTCAACAAAAACTAACACTCATTTTTCTTCTTCTTGTAAACAAATCAAACTCAAGGCTAGCAAAAGAGAATCAAGCAATACATAAAAAAAAAAAAAATCCAACAAAAGCAAAGGCAACACTCCTCCCATTCTTCTACGGTTCTACATTTATCCATTCTTCTTACAATGTAACTCAAGTCATCACATGATCTATACACTTCAAAACACTTCATACACACATTCTTCATTCTCCTTCCTACATATTAAAAAAAAGAAAAGAAAAATTTGAAACTCAGTGAGCTCATTGAAATCGAGCATATTTTGGAATTGGCCCATTTTCATTCCTTTACCAAACAACGTAAAATGGGTGTCTATGACTTCCTCTCACTCTGAGGAATATGAATATGTAAATATCTTGGCTGGAAAACCACCACACTCGCCAAAAATTCGCCATGACCGCCGACCCTCTTATCCTAAAACCACCACTATATCTTTAAAAACTTACCTCTATGTGAAGGGCTCATCGAAAGCTTTCCATTCCACCAATTTTTGCTTTGAATTGCCAGATTTTTGGTCAGATTTTGGCCTTGGTTCTTCCCTCTTTGTTGAAAGCATCTGAACATCTGTTTCCATTGGGTAATACACAAAAGAAATCTATGTTACACTTTTAAAGCTATTGAACTATGGTGGAACCCACCTTCCTTTTTCCCTCCCAAAATTCACTACCCCATTTTTTTTTTTCCTTTTTTTATTAATATTTGGTGTTATTTGGTTTTCTGTATTGAATATAACTTGAATAGTTTACAATGCAAATCGCGTTGCCTCTTCGACACCTGTGCCGTTTCAATTGTACCAGCAAAAGCTTTCTACTTCGTGTCACTCATCGGTCTCTCTCTCTCTCTCTCTCTCTCTCTCTCTCTGCTTTGCGAACCTCTCCCTCTCCCGTCGCTCAATCTTCGCCTACCAACGGAGATGGAAGCTAACCACCAATCTAATCTCGCTGGGTCTTCGCTGTTCATCTCAGTAGAAGGCTAATCAAAACCCCAAATCCACGAACTTATTTTCACCACCAAATTTGAGTAATCAGCTTTGAAGACGGCTCTTGACAGTGAGACGGGAGTCATAGTATCGGAGATGTGAAGACACTGGGCATCTGTCTCAGTCTTTCCCAAAATTATTGGACCCTCTTGCTGAATAACCAGGTTTTAGCTTGCTGGAGTTCTTATTTTGTGTAAGATTAATATTCTATTACCTTAATATTTTATCTGCAATATTGTTATCTACAATTTGCAAAAAGCTCTCCGGCAACGTCGCTCTGATTACCATATTTAATCCCTTTCCTTTATCGATTTAATTCCTTTTTATATTTCTTTGCTATTGAATTTAGTTTAGGGCTTTTGGATTCGTGTCTTGAGTAAGTTGAAAGAACGTTTTATTTATCTAAATTTCTGGTGGATTAAGCACTGATTGATCAGATTTTGTTTTGGAAAAAACATTTTCACTTCAGAAAATCTTTCTTATATATATATATATATATATATATATATATATGGTGTGAACATATACTTGTGCAGTTGTGAGCATGTATACGTTTATTTTCGATGTTCATGTTCAAGATTCATTTATTGCATGTATGAATTTGGTGTAGGCAATGTGGATTTGTTATGACAATCTCCTTATTGATCTGATTTCACATAAATATAGCCATGTATATATACTAATAGGGCCATGTATAGCTGACTTTACCTCGAGGAACATTGGGAAAATAATAGATATCATTCACCACATAGAGGGAAAGATCTGAATTTGAGTTGACACATGGTGATGAAAATTATTTAGATTACTTGATTACAAAATTTGTGTTTTTCAGATCATGCTTGGGAAGTTTAATTGTTGGCATTAGACTGCATATTTTTTTTGTTCATTTCGCTATAAGAATTAGAAGATGAAGTCACTATTCACTCAGCTTTCTCTAACCCAAATAGAATGTTTTGGTTAACTTTTCAACATCGCATTTTCTAACCGTTATTTGAATTCAGTGGTATTTTCTCTTGATTTTTCACAAAAACCTATTCTTTTCTCTTGAATCACTCCCAATCCTATATCTTGTCTCATTTTCTATGTGTATATTTCAATTGCATCTCTGTTTGATCCCAGAATTTTACAAAAATAACTACCGACTTTGAGATGAAAGAGCAGCTGCCCCCGAGGCGGCGGAGGGTTCAGTGTTTTCTACTGCTTCCTCCACCCTCCAGCATAAGTATATGTAATATAGATATAGATTTCTATTTTACTTGATTCCATTAATTAATTTTGGGGTTGTGAAATTTTGATTTAAGTGTTTCTGTCTTTTTTGCCCTTTTTTCTATTCTTCTTAAGAATTGGAGGATATAGCGTTGTTGATTGAAATGGGAGCCTATTTGCGTAAAGTTTGGAGGATTGTTACGGCACTTCTGCTCTAACACTTCTGCTCTCTCTGCTTTTCTCAGTTTTGTATTCTTCCCAGTTCTAAAGTGCACTCTCTATTGTCTTCTTTTGTTCCTGAGGTTACCAGCATTGTTTTTTTTTAATGATTAACTGTATGAAACCAGGAAATTGTAGTGTTTGAATCGATTAAATACTTACTTAATACTCAAGAAGTTAGTGTAAGAGACTTAGTGTCAATTAAGCGGAAAATCTAGGTTTTATTTATTTAAAGTAATAGGCTGTCTATATTTATTATGTTAAGGGGCTATCTTTAAGGTGCCAAAGTTATTATTCAGATTCTCCTATAGGGTTATATGGTGTTGCTGTTTGCATAGTTCTCGAGTAAACACTAATGCAAGCATAAGCAATGAAAGAAGCTAAAAAATTTGAACATGATTACATTATTAGCATAGTGTTGCAAAAATGATTGACCAATTAGTCTCTTTCTCCTCGAATCTTGACATTGTATCGTAAAAGTTGATGATATGGTGTCCATAGGGTGATTATTTCTTATTATTATGCCTCCACCTATGTTAATAAAATCCAGTATAAACCGTAAGATGTTGAGCATGATATGAGGTTAATCTTAAGTTGAAGATCTACGCGAACAGTCAAGTTTTTTTCTTCTTTTTATTGTATCTGATGTATGACAATTCTTTTTGAAAATTAAAAAAACTCGCCTTTTGTTAATTCTACGTCCTAATAGATGTTTATATTCTACATCCTTTTTTCTAATGATGATGAATAGAGTGCACTGAGGAATAAAGTGTCATTGATAGTTACTAAACAAGAACTTTGACTATGTATTGATAGGAGACAAACAGAGAGGGGAAAATACAGGGCTGCTGTGCGAGGAGGCAGAAAACAAGGAAAAATGATAGGTGGTTTTGGGTCTCTGGCCAAGGAGGAGAAGGCTTGAGTCGACTTTACGCCCATTATTTCTCTGGTCAATTATGTCCATTTTGGAATGTTTTTGTCTTCTAGAAGAGGCTTGAATCAATTTTACAAAGAGAGGGAACAACGTATGGAAGAAAACTTCATGCTCTTAAAATGAGCTTTTTTTCCCGGGCTAGAACTTGCATGGATTTTTTAGTTTGGGATTTTTTTTTTTTTTGCTTTTATTTGTATTGGAGATAGAGTTCAAGATGTATATTTGTGAAGATGGATAAAGAATTGTATCAAAATTCAAAGAATTAAATAAGTTACAATTTAGATTATACCTAATTATGGACTTTAATCATTTATTGCCTCTTGCAAGTTGCAACTTTAAAAATCACACTAATCCCTAGCGTCTTCTCATATTATTTATTATATATAAAGGAAAGATACTTTAATCTCATGGTAATTTAATTTGGTAACGTATCAGCTAACAAAATATTAGAAGGGTACTTGCTCTTCAAATGCGAAATCTTGATCTTCTACAAGAAGAAGGTTTTACTTGGGGAAAACAGAGTTAAAAAGAGATCTTAGAGTACCCTCTAAGGTATATTATATTATAGTTAACTCTAAGGTATATTATATTATAGTTAATTTTATATTATAGTTATATACATATATATATATAGATATAATGTATTGAATGTAAATGACAGTATAGCAAAAGAAAATGTCAAGAGTTGAATGCATTCAGCTGTTGTATATATTTGTATTGGCAACCATTTAGAATTGAGGATGTTGATTTATGATATAAGGAGGTTAAACTAACAAATCCAATAACAAATGCCGCGTACAAAAAATTTCCAAATTTTGTGATAAACTTAAATTAACTTTTGATGTTGTATTCTTTTCTTTGCTAATATTATTTAATTTATTCCATTATAGTAGTGATATATTGCCCCTCATTATATCTTTAATTAGTTGTTGCTACCCGTATGTCACATGGGTGGAAAAACTAGTTAAATCTATAATTTTATCCTTGGGTCTTTGCGTTTTGGTCCCTAAAAGTTTTAATAATATTTAAATGAGCCCTAAACTATGGCCAAGTCTGGTCTTGACCCATGACGTTCCCAAAACATTTAAGTTAACGCTAAAGTTATTATCTCAATCAGACTTAGTCCCCCAAGTCTTTTAAACAATTAATTTTGGGCCTCAAACTTTTTAAAATTGTTTAATAACCCCAAACTTTCAAGTATTGTATAATTAGTCCTTAAGACTTTTAATTCCAACCACATAAGTCCTCAAACTTTTAATTCACATTAAATTAACCCTCAAACTATTCAAATAATTAATTTTGAAGTCCTCTAACTTTTATAAATCTATGATTTAGTCCCTAGGTATTTAATTACACCATAAAACCTTAAATGATGAATTCTAACCCTAATTAATTTCCTTTATTGGTTAGACAGAGTGCTTGGATAGCTAAAAAACTATTTTTCAGGAATTTAGAGCTCGACTTGAAACATTACAAGGTAGACTCCTTAACTTAAAATATTATTTCTCTTAAACGTGTACACTATTATTTGATTCATATTATAATGATATACACGATTAATGTGAATTTTACTTTATTGCCCATTAAAAGGCATAATGTTATACTGGATCTATTAAAAGGTCTTGTCTATTAAGAGATACTTTATGATGTTGACTTATTAGAAGGCATATGGATTTCGTGCTTATTAAAAAGCATGTTAGTTTGCATAGTTGTGTGTATTATTATGATATGAATGTAATTGTGCATGGTCTCTACTGAGTATTTAAAATACTTATTCTTTTCAATTTGACAAATTTTAGGTTTCGGAGCTAGTGGTGGAATGACGAGTGGTGGCCACAATTAAATTATGTCTCGAAAAATTAATGCTTTGGAAATTGTCTATTAATCATAGAGAAAACATTTGAGATTTCCACTTATTTCATTACAATCGTCAAAGATTGGCATTCAATGGTTATTTTCCGCACTCATCAAAAAATTTACTTTGTTGAATTTTGTCTTTTTCCACATTTTATTATTTTAAAAAGTTAACAAGAAAAGTCAAATTAGTGGCCCGAATACTTTTTAAAATTTAGAGCATTAGAACTTGGTATCAGAATGGGTCTACGTTTCTGTAGACTTGCAAAGTTTTAAAAAAAATTTATTCCACTGTCACCGTTCCACTCCGCTGACTCTAAGGTAAGAAAGAAGTCATAAAATTTTAAATTTATAGTTAGCAGACTTTCATATGAATATTCAACGAGATATTAAAAATGTGATGAAAATTAGATCTGATATTGAAAGAAAAGTGAGTCGAGCGTAATTTTTCTTTAAATACTGTAAAGCATGACTACTTTTTATAAGAGATTTCATTCTAATCCTTCAGATTTGACTAAAAGATATTAGTAAACCCTACCTAATTGGACTTTACATAATTAGTGTCTCCATGGATGGCTGTGCTATTATTGCTATGTCTGATTGTGCATATTTCAAGAGATTACAAATTTAAATTTTATTTGTAAAGGAAAATGCCACGATAAAGTCAGGCTAGTATATTGCGTAACTTGCTCCAAGCTTTTGAGAAGCTTAGAGAGTCGACGCCCCATGACGCATGCATGTTGTATCACTTGCTACCCAGCTTCTGTCAGTGATTGAACAATTCTGGGAATACAAACCACCGAGTTAACAGACAAGTATTTCCCCCAAGCTCTGAGAGATCTCAAGGAAATGGAGTTCCTACGTCTAACCCAGGGAGACTCCGATATCATGGAGTATGAAAGGAAGTTTGAGGAGTTGTCTCGATACGACCCATATCTAGTCAGTACGGAGGCACTGAATGCACGACGATTTGAAAGGGGCTTACGAGCAGAAATCCGCACAATTGTAAGCATACTTGAGCTGCCCACATATCGAGAAGTGGTGAGATAGGCTAGGTAGTGGCTTTTTCTTAGAAACTTTGGTGGACAGGGAAGTCAAAACTATCAGAATGATCAAGGAAAAAGGAAGTGGCACAATCACCATCACTCTCGAACACAAAACGAGAATCAGCCTCCCAACAAGAAGCCCCACACTGGACCCACTAGAGGTCAGGCTAGTGGAGATAGCCAGAGTGCCCCAAGTGTAAGAAGTATTATCGGGATGAATGCCTGTTTGCTACAAATGCAGCCAACTAGGTCCCAATGAGCATCGTGCCATACCCACTCAAAAATCTGAGCCAACTAAGAATGCTGACTAGAACAAGAAGAGAAAGGCATGAGTCTTCGCCATTACACATGAGGAAGCTATTGATGATATTGGCATGATTGCAGGTATACTATCTGTCTCTCATATTCCTGTTTACATCTTGATCGACTATGGTGCTATACACTCGTTCATATATGATGCATGCCTAGCTAGATTGAATTTGGTAGAAGAAAGAACTGGTAATACATTAAAAGTTAGCCTACCTTTAGGAGGTGTAATTGATACTGATGAAATAGCTAGGGTTATACCAATAGACTTTGATGGTCTAGCACTGAAAGTAGAGTTGAACATAATTGAGATGAAAGATTTTGACATTATCTTGGGAATGAACCGGTTGAGTAGCAACTGTACGACTATCATGTGTCACGAGAAGGAAGCAGTGTTCCGCAAGAATAGAGAGGAAGAATTTAAATTTTATGGGTAAAAAATTAGGGCACTTCCTTACCTTATTTCGGCCATGCAAGCGGAAAAGTTTTCGGGGAAGAAAAATTGCCAAGGGTATCTAGGTTGCCTTCCGATCTAGCCAACTGACCAGGTCATGTTGGATAGTGCACCAGCTGTTAGAGAATTCACTGACATATTCTCTGATAACCTACCAGGCATCACACCTAATAGGCAAGTGGATTTTGTCATCGATTTAGTACCTGGGGCTATACCTGTGTCTAAGGCTCCGTATTAAATGGTACCAATTGAAAGTTCAGTTAGAAAAGCTACTAGAAAAGGGTTTTATCAGTCCCAATGTGTCACCATATAGAGTACCGGTATTGTTTGTTAAAAAGAAAGATGGGAGTATGAGAATCTGTATCGATTGTCGAGAACTTAAAAAGTTTACTAATAAGAATGACTATCCCCTCTAAGGATCGAGGATTTATTTGATCAATTGAAGAGAGCGGCTGTGTTCGCAAAAATTGATTTGCAATCGGGTTACCGTCAATTGAAGATTAAACCCGCGACATACCAAAGAGGACACGCTATGGGAATTATGAATTTACAGTAATGCCCTTCAGTCTCACCAATGCTCCAGCAGTATTCAGTGACTTAATGAATCAAATATTTTCACTAATATTTGGACAAGTTTGCCATTGCTTTCATTGATGACATCTTAATGTACTCCAGAGATGCAAGGCAGCATAAGGAGCATTTGACAACTATATTGGAGATTCTTCGGGCAAAAAAACTCTATGCAAAATTCACGAAATGTGAATTTTTGTTAGAGAAAGTTGGATTCTTGGGAGATATTATAACTGCTAAGGGTATCGAAGTCGATCCTTCTAAAGTTGAGATCGGAAGAGCGTCGAAATGGGCAACGTTTATGAATGTTGGAGATATGGGGAGTTTCTTGTGGTTGGCTGGCTGGCTACTATCAGCGATTCGTTGAAGGATTCTCCAAGATAGCAGGCCCGTTGACCTAGTTGACTCAAAAGGTGTTAAGTTCTAGTGAACAGATAAATGTGAACAGAGCTTTCAGGAACTAAAGAAGTGGTTGGTTTCGGCTCCAATATTAACCATATCGGATGGATCAGACGGATTTGTGATTTACAGTGATGCTTCCAAATATGGTTTCGGCTGTGTACTTATGCAGAAAGGAAAGATCATAGCAGATGCGCCAAGGCAATTAAAGCAATATGAGCAAAATTATCTGACCCACGACCTTGAGCTTGCAGAGGTTGACACGACCCACCTCAAGTAATACTAGCAGACATAGGGAGTGTCGTGTGCCAATAGTAGATTCCAACTAGAAGTTGGACCTACTATCAAGACATCTGACAATGCATGCTAACTTATAGAAATTTTGGCATTGTCTTCTCTATTTTCCAGAAAAAACTCACCTGATCAACTCAACACAATATGACTTTATGTTTACATTTCCAAAATACTACCCAATCATATTCCTTGAGAGCTTGAATCATTCTGATACAAAGAGAAAAGCCGAAATTTTTGCTTAATTTACGAAAGTACTGTAAATACTACACAAGATGTAATGAGCCCATCTCGCCATCTATCTACATCTATCATAAAATGATATGCAAAACAATGTGTAGCAAAAGTAATATATGCGTGCCAATGAGGTGACTCATACAAAGTACAATCAGATGACTTTGTCTTCAAAAAGCGCAGGCTGCGATTCAAAAGTTGCCCAAAATCTTTACTTGCTATTGGGTAAGAGAAATCATTTGAAACTGTACGAGCTAATACGTTCAGTGAGTGGAGAATTTGAAAATAACTATGCTTTCTTAGTTATACAAATATACTGAAATGACATGATCAAATCATTTAACAATCGATTGTAATAACTGAGAAAAGCAATTTGGAACACTATAACTGGAAAATATGAGCATAATCAATATCATATCATCTTCAGATATCAAATCTGTAATCTCAAAACTCAACAATATCAAATGAAATCCAGCCAAAAGTACCCCTGAAGCTAACTGGAATCTGTTTATGCGCGTGTAATATTACACTTCCAACCCGTGCCTATGGCCACTTTCGTGAACGGTAGCCCCAAACACGGGGCAATGGCCCTCTCCATGAATGGTGAGAGCACGGGCTGATGGCACCCGCCAAGAATGAAGTGTTTCTCAATATCCCAAATCACTGGGTACTAGATGGAAAGATTCCAAAACATATAACAATTCTCACTTTCTTTTCTAACATGGCATTCCAAATCATTTAAACTCAAGCTCATATGACAAGTTCATAGAAATCACATAACTTGAGCGAAAGCTCTCATCAAACTCATTTAACGTAATAGCATCACAATCTTTCATTTCTGAAGAGTAAAAAGCTTTTTCACTCACAAAGCTATTAGTGCAAGTAATCTAGCTCGGCTTGTAGACAGCTCCTACCTCCTCGGTACTCCCTTTTAGGCATGAGATCATCCAATTAAGATGAGACTTAAGTGAAGTAATCAAAGTCAAGTTCTATACAAAGGACAAGATAGCTAATCCTCTTATATGTCTAAGTCTCGCTTAATGTATACCGATATTTCATACTAGCTCGCCTTGGGGAAATTCTCATTTCTTGTCCAATTGATTCCCACCTTAATCAAACTAATCTTCATACAACTTATCCCAAAATAACCTATTCTTTTCAATCACAAAAGGTGGAAGAAAGCATGGTGATGCAAAACCATTTTCCTTTACTAATTCACTGCACAATTTCATGTCTATATCTAGCCATTTCATTTCCTACATTTCTACAACTAAGTTACAATGTATATTTTACCAAAGTATCACCTTTCAATGGTTCTTAGAGTCTGATCACTTTTCCTCTTTGTTTACCTCTAAAATAAAGAATTACATGTAAAACAATTCACTTGTTGCCAATCTCAAAGGAAAAAGAAATTGTAGCAATTCTTCAGACTTAATTCTCTGCCTTTTAGCTAAAACTCCCTTGTTTTTCAGATTTCTATATGATCTTTGGTTTATTCTAACAACTGGTATTAGAGCCAACCCATGATTAATTCATTAAGAAATTTGGTATTGTTTTAATATTTGTATTGGGTTGGTAGTGGTCTGTGTTGCATCCAACAATTAATTATGGCAAATATGGCAATATGCGAGAGATCAAATCACATGTGTTTGATGATCATGAAGAAGGCCATTCCATAGCATTTAGGGGTACAATTTCCAAAAATATTGTAACAGCTAAGGATTTCCTTACTGATATTGAAAAGAGATTTGTCAAAAAGGAAAAGACTGAAATTGGTACGCTTTTGGCAAATCTTATTTCAATGAAGTACACAGGTAAGGATAATATCAGCGAGTACATCTTGGAGATGTCTCATCTTGCTTCAAAGTTGAAAGCACTTAAGCTCGACCTCTCTAAAGACTTGCTAGTGCATCTGGTCCTTATTTCTCTTCCATCACAGCTTAATCAATTTAAAGTGAGCTATAATTGTCAGAAAGAGACTTGGTCTCTAAATGAGCTCATATTACACTGTGTCCAGGAAGAGGAAAGGTTAAAGCAAGAGAAGATAGAAAGTGCTAACCTGGACTCGACGTCTAAAAACAAGGACAAGGGAAAGAAAAGAAAGAAGAATAAGGAAGTTGCAGATACAACACCTCAAAACAAATAACAAAAGAAATCGAATGATTCAAAATGTACTGGTTGTTTCTTCTGTGGAGTTTAAGGGCATAAGAAGAAGTATTGCAGCAATTGCCACACTTGGCGTGCTAAGAGATGTATGCTTTTTATAGTTTGTTTTGAGGTTAATTTAACTTTGGTACCTAAACATACATGGTGGATAGATTCTGGTACAACCACTCACATCAGTATGTCTATGCTAGGTTGCCTGAGTTGCCGAAAACCAAGTGATGGTAGAAAGATACATCTATTTTGGTGATGGCACGAAGGTTGAAGTAGAAGCAATAGGGAAAATTAGATTACTGTTAAAGATTGGACATTATTTGGATCTTTATGAGACATTTGTTGTGCCGTCTTTTAGATGGAATTTAATTTCCATTCCTGCTTTAGACAAATTTGGTTATTTTGGTTCATTTGGAAATGCAAAATTCAGTTTGTTTCATGATTCAAAACTAGTGGGTCCGATCTCTATCATGATATGATAATTTTTATTTTATTGATACAATTGCTTCATTCAATGAATCCCTACAACTAAGTACACGAGATTTTAAGCAAAAATTAACCAATGAGAATTCTTCTTCATTATAGCATAAGAGATTAGGTCACATCTCTAAACTGAGAATTGATAGACTTGTGTCAGACAGAATTCTTGATCCATTCAGTTTTGCAGATTTTGATATTCACATTAACTATATAAAAGGGAAACAAATCAACGAAAGAAGATTTGAAGCTAACAGGACTTTGGACTTCTTAAAGCTTATACATACAGACATTTGTGGGCCATTTCCTACAACTTCTTGGAATGGTCAACAATATTTTATAATGTTCATAGACGATTTTTCTAGATATAGCTACATATATCTTCTTTATAAAAAGGCATAGTCACTGGATGTGTTCAAAAACTATAAAGCTGAAGTTGAAAACCAAGTCAGCAAAAGGATCAAAAGCGTTACATCTGACTGTGGTAGTGAATACTATAGCAGATATGACAGTTCAGGTGAACAACGTCTAGGACCTTTTGCTAGATTCCTAGAGGAATGCGGTATCGTCACAAAATACACTATGTCGAGTTTGCCCTATATGAATGGTGTTGCTGAAAGACGAAATAGAACACTTAAAGATATGGTGAGAAGTATGACATTTAATTCTACCTTACCAAAATCACTCTGGGGAGAAGCACTCAAGACTGCAGCTTATCTTCTTAATAGAGTTCCGACAAAAGCAACTATGAAAACCCCTTATGAAATCTGACAGGCAAAAAGCCTAGTTTAAAGTACTTGCACATTTGGGGATGCCCAGCTGAGGTAAGGCCTTATAAGCCTAATGAAAAGAAACTGGACTAAAAAACTGTGAGTCGTTATTTTATTGGACATTCCAAAAGATCCAGAGGGTACAAGTTTTATAATCCAGTACTAAGTCAATTTTTGAGTCAGGAAATGCTCGGTTCTTTGAGGATGTCGAGTTTGCAGGGGGAGATATGGTTAGGGACTTTGTTCTTGAAGAGGAATACGTTGATATTCCCACAAGTGTTATTAACATTGGTCAGGATTCCTTGACATTGTTCAAGACACAACAAGTCAAGACAATGTCGAAGAACCTTCCAATGAAGTAACAATTCTAGAAGAACAAAATCTGCCACCTTAAGAACCTATGCCATTAAGGAGATCTACTAGAGAGATAAGAAGTGCAGTGCCAGATGACTAAATTGTATTCTTCAAGAACATAGGGCTGGCATTGGAGTGATGGATGATGATCCAATCAACTTTCATCAAGCCATGGAATGTTCTAATTCTCAAAAGTCGATTGATGCCATGAATAAAGAGATTAAGTTTATGAAGGATATGATGTGTGGGATCTCATACCATTGCCAGAAGGTACGAAACCCATTGGTTGCAAATGGATATTTAAAACCAAAAGGAATTCAAAAGGCAATGTGGAGAGATACAAGGTACTTCTTGTTGCAAAGGGCTTTACACAGATAGAATGCATCGACTATAAAGAGACTTTCTGTTCAGTTTCTTCAAAAGACTCTTTCGGGATTATAATGACATTAGTGGCACATTTCAATCTTGAGTTACATCAGATGGATGTAAAGACAGCTTTTCTAAATGGTGACATTGATGAAACGATTTATATGGTGCAACCAAAAAAATTTATATCAAGAGATCCAAAGAATATGGTTTGCAAACTTAAGAAATCCATCTATGGACTCAAGCAGGCATCTCGACAACGGTATTTCAAATTTCATCAAGTGATCATCTCTTTTGGATTTGAGGTGAATTTAGTCGATGATTGTGTATACCATAAGTTCTTTGGAAGTAGGTATATTTTTCTGGTTTTATATGTCGATGACATTTTGCTTGCAGCAACGATATAGGCTTATTGCATGAAACCAGTAGATTTCTAGCTAAGAATTTTGAGATGAAAGATCTTGGTGACACCTCTTTTGTATTAGGTATTCAGATACACTGGGATTGCTCTAGGGGTATTCTTGGATTATTACAAAAGGGCTATATCAAAAAGGTTCTTAAGAGATATGGCATGCAGGATTGTAAACCAGGTGATATCCCTGTAACAAAGGGCGACAAGTTTAGTCTCACTCAGTGCCCCTAAGAATAATTTTGAGCCAAAAAATGCAGAAGATTCCTTATGCTTCAGCAGTAGGGAGTCTGATGTATGCCCAAGTTTGTGCGCGTCCAGATATTGCTTACATTATAGGGATGTTAGGCAGATACTTAAGCAATCCAAGAGTAGACCATTGGAAAGTAGCCAAACTGGTCTTGCGGTACTTACAGAGAACAAAAGACTACATGCTCACCTATCGGAGGTCGGATCAGCTTGAAATCGTTGGGGATATTGACTCCGATTTTGCTAGACACCAAGATAGTAAGAAATCTATGTCAGGCTACATTTATCTGGTTGCTGGAAGTGCTGTCTCCTAGAAGAGTGCTAAATAGTCTCTAGCACCATCTTCCACGATAGAAGCAAAATTTGTGGCATGTGATGAGGCATCCAATCATAGGGTATGAGTGCGAAATTTTGCCACGGGGCTGCACATAGTGGATAGAATTGAAAAGCCACTCAAGTTATTTATTGACAATAAGTCAGCAGTTCTATATTCCAATAACAATAGGAGCTCGATGAAGTCAAAGCGTGTAGACATCAAGTTCCTAGTTGTTAAAGAAAGAGTCCAGAATTGACAGTTGTCTATAGAGCACATCGGTACAAACTCCATGGTTGCGGATCCGCTTACTAAAGGATTGCCACCCAAAATGTTTAATGAGCACACTGCTCATAGGGTGACAAATCATTTGAGGTTAGTTAGTTCTAGTGGGAGTTTGTAATCCTAATTACTTTTCCAATACATACATTTTACAGTTATTTTAGTTTTTGGATATTTGGTTATTTTCTGTATAAATAAAGTTTTGATTTTTTCATACTCTGACTTCAGTATGGTTTGATCTCACTGAGGTTTTAAGGTAGACTAGTAGGAAATAGGCATGTTAAGATCACATTGCATGTAATTTCCATGCTACACATTCACATCATAATCCATGTCATTCAATTGTATCAGTGTACGTGACCATTGATGGGTTGAGTCAAGAAAGATGTGACAAAGGCCGCTTTGATCCTATATTGATATGGTTGATGGACCGGATTGGATACAGATACATTTTAGTAATGATATCAAATTTGAGCACATACGGTTATTTTTGCAATGCATAATCTATAAGGTTACACCTATAGCCCAAGCGGGAGACTGCTAGATCCATAATCCAACGTTGGGCTTATATGTGAATAATTATGTGTCATGAGCTGTCACATAAGGTTAAGCTCACTTAAAGTGATCTATTAAGGTTTTAGTAATTTGGACTTTAATGTATCTAATAGGGTGTAGGCCTTTAATGTGGAGAGACCCATTAGGTATCTTCTATTTCAATGATGGGCGGAAATAGAGAAACTCTAGGGACAACGCGCTTGTTATCTCTATATATACATAGGTTATGGTCTCTGAATCACATGTTCTAGAAATTTATTCTGTCTGACATCCCATCTTCAGAGAAAAAACTTAAGAAAATGTGTTGATCTAGAAGGCCAACCGCACGACTCTAGAAAGTTAACAATGTCTTTAGATTCAGGTACGCTTCCACTTCTTAGGATTTTAATTCTCGATGTTTCAACGTAGAATTAGGGTTTTATGTGATATTATTCACAAAAGGTTTATTCTAACAATAAAGGCCTATAAGTAGTAAAGTTGTACTGATGTGAAAGCACCGAAAATTGTAGTGACAATTGAGAAGGTTGAGGCGCCAACAGACTGGTGATAAGAGTGAGGGGGAGAAAAGCTGGTTGTCCACAATTGAGAAGATAGCGTGTTCGTAGTACACACACAAAAGCAGCTGTTGTACCATTAGGAGAGAGAGTGTATTGAAGATCAAATCAGGGAGTTTGAATTTAATTGTTTTGTTGTTCCTTGTGCATATTGATGTAATCAATTCGTGTATTAACTTTTTGACCTAATGAATGTTTTTCTCTCTCGTGGCAAGGGTGCCCGTAGTTTTTCCCTGAGGGGTTTTCACGTCAACAAATCGTGTGTTCTTGTTGACTTTATCTTTATGAGTGAATTTACTTTACATGCCATACTGTTCACGTTTTAGAGAGCCAGATACATGCTGCTTAGGCTACTCTGTTCTAGAAATATCCTGCAGTATCTCTTGCTGTCTTGAATAGGATTTTTTTAAATAGAAATTGAACGTCTTTATGCATCACATAATTATTCAGTTAATCAATGCATTAAGTAACTACATAATTAATTAATTTAGGTAAATTTATTCTTTCAGAATCAATTGAAATCCAAATTGATGACCTCGGATTTTGATGAATTCCACAAAAGTCCAAATTGAGGATAGATGGAATGTAATGGACTTCTAAAATCCTTAAAATTCCATGTTAGGGACATCCCCTAAGCTTCTGCTTGGCCTTTTTTGTTTTAGATTTCTTAAATAAAATTGTATTTGGTGGGTTGTCATATTTTGTTTCTATAGTTAAGAGTGCCTGAGGAAATTCTATGTGTTAAAAATAATTGTATAATTTACACATTATTATTCACAATACTATTGAATTATGTTTCCAATCAAATTTCAAGAAATTAATTAATTGACTATATCAAGGCTTAACTGTTCAACACTCAGTTATTCTCTTCATTACGAACAAACGAGCAAGAAACATAGCCAATTAATTTTATGTGCATAAATTTCTTTGAAAAGTGAATATTTTAAGATAATTTGAAATTTCTAGCCAATGACGTTACATGAGGGGCACAAAGAGTAACCAGAACTAATGAAATGCTAAATTTGATCTTGCATGATTATTGACACCAGATGTGAAAGGAACTAATATTAGTTTAATAGAAACTAATATGTGAAAGAAATTACTGTTGGTTTAATAGAAACTAATATGTGGTATTGTTGCCTGATGCCGCACAACGCTTGAATATAACTAGTTGAAATGCAATACGTTCTTCGAAAGCTAATTTCAAAAGTAGGGCACCTCATTTTGTCCTTTTCCTTTTGTACTTGAGTCCAAAACCTCAAAATAGACGTATGAAACCAACACATTTCTTATTTTTCCAAGAAGTTGCTTTATTTTTTCTTTGATGTCATAAAAAAGTTCAATTGCTTTTGTCTCATATCTCCAGCATGGAAAGATTCCCCTGCATGTAACGTTCTGAAACAGTACTGACTGACTCATTTAATTATCAAGGGGTCCATTAAATGAGAGTGGGTCTCATTTGGTAGCAACATTACAAAATCACATCCACCCTTGCCTCCACCATAATCCATCATTCTTTCCATTAATTTGACAAAATTATTTGTATGATTATAATTTGTTATTCAAAATCAATAATAAAACTCTTGCTATTTTGATTTTAATCAAGTATCAGACGGTCCAATGGGTTTTACGAAATCAGACAAATAGTGTGATTTAATGTTATGTAATACGATTTGTGAGATAGTCATATCAGCGACTGATATCACGTTATATCACTCTCTGGCGTTTGAATCTAACTATTTGGTAACCAACATTTATTTATTTTTCCCTCTTCAAAAGCAAAAGAAAAAAAAAACTTACACGTCGAATTCGACATGGTTTAGCTTTTACTTGAAACAAATTTGCCAAGTATATAAATTAGGACTTGCTCATATGTATCAAGGAAAAGTTTATAGGAAATCTTGTTTTTAACGAACAGCATTTGTCCAAAAACATTTTCGACCAGTTTTTAATGACTAAAATGACCCTCTTATGATTAAAATATCGTTGTTTAATGTGATAATTTTTTTAGTAATTTACATATCGATTCAAATGTGTAATTAATGCCTTATATATGCTTTCAATATAAAATAATATATCATTTAAGCATATCAACGAGCATGCTTAGCGCTAGGCTACTCTTCAGGAGTGTGTGCAAATATATAATTGAATCCATTTGCTTGACTTTTGCATAGAAAATGACCGTTGGAATTATTAATTAATGTTTAAATTCCGTCTCATATATGCATATATAATAACTCGTGAATTCATTCTTTACTCCCCGGCTGGCCATTCAAGAATCACAGGACATTCTTTTCTGCACTCATCTGTCATTTGTTATCTCTCCAATAATTTTTAATCTTACATTCATTTATTCATGTTATTATTTTAACTTTCATTAATGGTTTCTGCACTTTACAATAATTCATTATTCCTTCCTTTTCTTGCTTTCTTTTTGATGCATTTTTCCTCTTTTATTGCAGCTACTTCTGGTAATTCCAACAATAACCACCACCATAAATGGGTACCACCTTCCGGCCACATTCGCATCACGGTTGACATTAACGGATTTGGGGATTTCCGGTCTGTGCAAGCTGCCATTGATTCCGTGCCAGATAGCAACCGCAAGAATGTACTCATTCATATCACCGCCGGTGTCTACGTGTAAGTAATATTCATATTTGCATGCAGCATTGTTTAATTTTTTTGGTCAAAATTAAGCGCTGCAATAGTCTAGGCCGTAAATTAAACAGCACTAGGTAACGCAATCATGCATGAACTCTTAACGTGGTGAACGGGTGGCACAGTGAAAAGGTGGCGGTTCCCGCGTTGAAACCGTACATAACATTCCAAGGGGAAGGGAGGGACGTGACCGTGATAGAATGGCACGATAGGGCATGTGACAAGGGGTCGGACGGGCAGCAGCAGCGTACTTATCATTCAGCATCTGTCACTGTACTTGCAAATTACTTCTCCGCCCGTAACATTAGCTTCAAGGTATTATTAAATTAATGTACTAGCCGCTTTGGTGGTACTTGTCTAATCTGTACAACGAATAAAGAATTTCTATTTGAGACATAATGCTGGGAATTTCTAATCTGCAGAATACCGCACCAGCTCCTATGCCGGGAATGCAAGGACGGCAAGCGGTAGCATTTCGAATATCAGGGGACAAGGCTTACTTCGCGGGATGTGGTTTCTATGGTGCACAAGACACATTGTGTGGCGACGATGGCCGCCATTACTTCAAGGAGTGTTATATTGAGGGCTCTATCGACTTCATTTTTGGCAATGGACGGTCCATCTACAAAGTTCGTATCATGTACATATTTCACTACGTTGCTTATCAATTTTTCAAATAATTACCATTGGTTTTAATTAGTATCATTTTTTTTTTTTTTGGGGTTGGTGGTGTTTTCTCAGGAGTGCGTAATACATCCGATCGCAAGTAGATTCGTTTCGATTGCGGCCCAGAACAGAAACTCATTGGATGAGAAAACAGGATTTGCGTTTTTGAAATGTAAAGTGACAGGAAGTGGCCCTGTGTATGTGGGGCGTGCAATGGGACAGTATTCGCGGATCGTCTTCTCCTATACTTACTTCGATGATATTGTGGCCCATGGTGGCTGGGACGATTGGGACCATGCCAGCAACAAGAACAAGTAAGGCCATTTTCTCTTTCTATTATATTGTATTTCGGTCTTCTATTTTGTGTTCTGAATTCCTTTTTACTTTTCTGTCTTCGGATATAACTAATTATGCTATGTTTGAGACTGATGTCGTAATTATACTAGAAGTCTGGTGGTTGATTAAATTTTATATAACTTACTATACACGAATTGGTACTTATCCCATATATGTTTTGGGGTTTTTTTTCTTTTTTTTAACTCAGTAGTTTTCTTTTCAAAATTTTCTCTTACTTTACAGATTTCCCTCTATAGAAACGCTAAATATCTTTACCTCACATCGTAATTGCATTGAATGTCCTTACATTTTATTCTTGATATATTTGTCCCCACAACTTTTTCTTTCATCACATTTTTATCCTCAATGGTTTTATTAATGATTGATTATTTCCGTAATGACATATTCCATTTAAAAATTAAATTAATCTACTTTGAAATAGGAAAATATGTGTAATGTCATCCCTTTGTTTTTTATAACTTTTTAATCAATTTAAAATATTTAAGGTCCTTTTGCAATGAAAGTTTAGGTCAAAATTTTTAGTTAGAAGAATGTGTAGGAAAGTTATTCAGAAACTGGGAATTAGAAGGCAATATAAAAGTCGTGGATCTTAGCATACCAATTAGTAAAGATTAAAAACATTATAAGCAAATAAATGTGGTGCTAAAAAAATATGGTGTTAATATAAGCACTCATCATATAGATTAGAAGGGGGTAGGTGGGGGGCTGAGTACAAGAAATTTTGCTTTAACAACCAAAATATTTCCACTCAAATCTTTCTCGATGTCCCTTTGACTGAAAAATCTCAAAACGACGGTTACTAAAAGTGAAATTTCTTGTATAGTCAGTGATTTGAAAATTGAAAACAATAAATTAAGAGAAAACATTAAGCCCGAATAGCCTTTTTTTAATTTGGGTAATGCTGCAAATTTTGTGATCTTCACAAATTAATTTGATTGGAATTATAGAAAATAACTGGCTTCAACTAATAAAGTCCTATAAGCATGTTTACTCCATGTTTTGCACTTTACCATGCATTAGCTGGACACTAACATGCCGACTCTTCTTAGACTCGAGATATGAGTTCAAAATTTCTCCAGTCCTTGACCTTTTTGAGATACTAGCTCCAAAATGATTAAAACTTAGGCAAATAAAAAACAGATTAGCACAAAGCATGGGTGAGTGGCATATATATACCATTCGACGTCTAACAAAATTACTATAGTTTTATTACATTGCGTGTGGTGTCTATGTGCCATGTGTGTGCGTTGTGTTTCTGTTTAAAAAGAAAAAAGAAAAGAAAAAGGAAGACCTAGCAATCTAACTTGATTTGTGACATGTTATTTCAACATATAGGTAGACAAAAATTATGACAAAGGAGGGATGGTTTGAGTTGTCTTATTAACCCTACACAATTCAAAAGGAATCCAAAGTCATTTTAAAAATAATAAGATAATTTAGACTTCTTTTTTATTATACTTTTTGTTTAATGTGTGTTGAGATGAATTAATTCAAACTTGGTTTTGTGTAAAACTTTGTTTATAGGACGGCGTTTTTCGGAGTGTACAAATGCTGGGGGGACCAGGAGCGGCAGCAGTGCGCGGGGTATCATGGGCAAGAGAGCTTGATTATCAATTGGCGCATCCATTTCTTGCTAAGAGCTTTGTCAATGGAAGACGTTGGATTGCACCTTTAAATGCTTAGTTAGCCTACACACGTCCCATCAACTTTCTTTACTACAAGCGATTCTTTATTGTTTTATTCGTTAACATTTTTTTGTAACCACTATTATTATTAATCGATTCTAAAAGAATAAAAATATGAACACAGAGATAATTTTGATTTACATGCCGTGTCTAATTAATTCACTCTGGTGAGCCTAGACATATCTAGTGTGCAGGGCCGGTCCTGAGAATTTGGGTGCCTTATTCGACAACATAAAACGGTGCCCCTTCTTGATTCTTCTTCAACACCAATCTTGTTGCTCTCGAGTATTTGTTCTAGATTCTTGGTTTCTTTAACAATATATTTATCACACAAGAGCGCCTTTTGAAATTCTGCTATCTTTTAAATTTTTCTCATTTTCTTTATTTTGTTAGATCATATGCTTGTTTTCTAGGAAGCATTTTTAGTTTTACGATTTTTTGGGCGCAATTCTTTTATAGTTTTAAGAATTTTAACTAAAAATACTAAAATAATTAAGTAAAATAAATGGAACAAAATCAGAAAAATAGAGGTATAGAAATAGAACACCAATCAAATGAAGATACTGATGGAACTAGTAATCAAGGAGTTTTGACTTAATGAATTTAAATTTTGTTCATTTCTCTTTTATAAATATGAAACAATAGAATAATATTATTTATCTAGATTGGAGTTCGCTCTCTAATCTAGTTGTTATTTTCTAATTAACCCTTAAATAAATTAATTCTCTCATATATTTATACGTCTCCAACTATTCTCTTAATATAGCGTATTGTAGACTAGATAAATACTCTTCCGATCTTAAAACAATATGTTATTTATAATTTTTTTTTCTTTATCTTTGAAAAGTATAAAGTAATAATATGCTTGCCTTTTTACTTCTAAGCCTCTGTGGTGTAGGATTTTTTTTAGGGGATTTCCCCAAATAGCGGATTACAACCTATGCGTGCCCCAAATTGCGTTTAATGTTCAATATTCCCAATGTAGCACATATTTAGGTGAACTTCCATCATTACCCCTGCACAGACGGGCCCCCCTCCCACACCGAGAATCCCCACGCGCCCTCTCCCCCAAGCACCACCCCCACCACGACCACTAATACCCCAACACCCCCACCCCAGCACTCCAATCAATGCTCCTGTCAGTTCTACTCTGACTCTCTCTCTCTCTGTCTCTCTGTGCCTCCCCTTTCCCTCCTTCCCTGCCTTATGTTCAACCGATTGACAAGATAGAAACTCGTTCGTTGAGATAGTACTGGCAACTCAAATTTGATTTCTTTTATTAATTGACCCAAGAAAAAGAACATGAAGATTTCCGACCCCCTCATTTGGATTGAACCTTAGAGCTTGTTTGATTCTCTTTATAAATTCTCTTTATAATTTCACCTACCACTGAGTTGACGACTGATTTGACAACTGCTCATTTATAACCACAAATTTTAAACTTCTATTAAATCTACACTACTCATTTTACATCATTATAATTTCTCATTATAAATCAATGTCAATAATGAGAATCAAACAACCACTTAATTCTAACATCCAAATCTTGAACGTTGATTTAGGGTTCTGACTGAAGAGGAACTGGGAGTCTTAATCTTCCTCTAATCTTGTGTTCATAAAAAATTAAGCTTGAATCTTGAGAAGGTTTCTAGGGTTTCTTCACTGGATTCAACCACCGATTTCACCTTAGTGAAACCAACTCCATTTTTTTCTATAAACTTTCTGTTCTACTCAGGCTATTTCGGTTCTCAGAGGCATCCAAATTTTTCGCATCGTGGCTGATTTGCAGTAGGTGTAACTGTCTTGGTGGAAGTCATCTTGATTTAGATCTTAATTTGGGCTAATTGAGTCCAGTCACTGAAGATTGGTTGGCGGAAATTTCAACAGTTATTTGGTCTGCACTTCAAAGTCAGACGACATTGGTGCGGTTCTTCTTAGCGTTTTTGGTCTAGAAATTTCTAACTGTGAAGGCTGTTTTTCTTGGCGACTTTGCTTCTGCAATTCGGTGCTTGTTTTCTTAAAGCCTTCTGCTGGACGCCTTAATCTACTAGGGATTCGAAGCTATTCTTGGGCGCTCATGGTTCTGCAAAATCTGCCTGAAGGAAATGGAATTGTTAGTATTCTGATCTTGCTCTGCAAAGCGCAATTTGGACTATCATGTAGAAGTAATCATTGTTCTACTATCCAATTTCATCATTAGAATGCCCGTTAATTTTTATGTAAGGCAAACTTATGTTGAGGTTTTCTGAGGCACAAAAGGAGCTTGGCTAGCTTTATGGAGAGTAATTTGTCTCTGTTCAGAGAGCTCATCAGTGACGACGTGAAATTTTATCATTCTGGCCGGGCGATCATTTTTCATTTGCTTGTAAAAGTTGGTGTTGGTAATTTGATCAGACGTTCCTTTCGTTCATGAATTTATTCCAACTATTGACGAAGATGATGGCATATGTTATTAACATTCTTAGTATTTAGTATTTACCATGTTATATATCTGAATATGATTGTTAAATGTTTAAAAGGTATATTACTTGGTAAAAGATCTTTAAGCAATCTCACTTTTCGTGAGATTTTTCTAGCTTTTCATCATCATTAAGTAGCCATTTTAATTAATCACAAATTATCCCAAATACCTTAATTCTCGTAGTATTAAAAAAAAATAAAAAACAAAAAAAAAATAAATAAAAAGAAGTCTTGGTGGTCACCGTACAAGTTTGAAACTAGATTCTATGCTATATACGCTTTCAGTAGATAGATAGATAAGACTATACTATATGGACATGCTGGTGGTAGGATGTGTTTTTGTGCGCCACAATCAAAATGATTCGCTATACATGCTAACCAAGTAATGACAAGGTACACATTTATTCTTTAGTTTGAATGCCTATCTGTGACGTTTTCTACTTTTTTTTTTTTTTTTTTTCTGTCAAGAATTTTTCCAAAGTCACTCTAGTCAAGCACATGACTATCTTTTAAAACTATGGATAGTTATACTTTTAAATGCTTTGAAATTTGTACCTGATGCAGAGTGAGGACCATTATTTCTTGTTCATGATGAAACATTTAAAATGCAATACACAAATTGGATGTTTGAAATTCAAGATGGAGATTTCTCCCCTTTTTGTTGCAATATGGACTTGTTAAAATTGTTGTCACTTTGATTCCTGCACTTTATGGGCATGTTCAATACAATGGATCTGGGTTAAGGCTAAAAAATCTTAAATGAATATAAGCTAACGGGCTAGAATCTATACAAACAAGTGCATGGAAATTTAGAATCTCTACCTTTATAAATATGATTATAGTATATATATGATGACAGCGATGTGATGGGTTATTAACATACTTCCATTGATTGTAAAAGAAATTGTAGGTATACTTCGTTGGTGGTCACTTAATTAGGCCTGATCATGCTAGTGTGTTCACGAGTCTATAAAGAGCATATAAAACATTTGCAGTCTGTTTAAGTCATAAATTGACTTCCATTCCATTGAGAGGTTAGAAGCCTTGTTAGAATGCGGTAGAATTCAACCTAACCTATAATGTAGTTTATGATGTCATCGTCACATTTTGTCATCGATTAAGTTAAATAGTCAAATTAATTTGTGTAGAGCTCAAATAAAACCCCAACCATCACTGATACTACCTTGACTCAATTCACAATATAATAGAATCATAGTCATCACATACTAATATCTTGGAAGCAATAAGGCGCCTTCATTTTTGATCGTTCACGGCTCGAAATACATTTAACTCCTTGATACAAGCCCATGGACGTTATAAATTGGCGTTAGAGTTAATTTGACGTCTAGATGTGTAGGAAATTCTTTTGGTATGAATGAAGAATTTACAGTGTAGTTAATTTTCGTAAAATATTTCTTGGCGTAGTTAATTTTTGTAAAATATTTCTTTTCTCTGTTAACATACTAATATTTGATTCAATATACATTAATCTTTTGACAGCAATTAACGAAGTAAAAACTCAATTTGTAGATGATATAATATTTATTTAAGCTCGTATTTTACAGTTATAAAGTTTTAAGTTCTAAATTGTTTTTCTTAGTTGTTACTATTGATTGTTAAATGATTTAGTCATGTTGTTTCAGTATATTTGTATAACTGAGAAAGCATAGTTATTTTCGAATTCTCCACTCACTTAGCATATTAGCTCATCTATTTAAAAATGATTTCTCTTATCCGGCAGTAAGTGAAGATTTAGGGTAACTTTTGGATCATAGCCTGCGCCTTTTGAAGACAAAGTCATCTGATAGTACTTTGTATGATTCACCTCATTGGCATGCAGTTATTATTTTAGATACACGTATGTTTGCATGTCATTTTGTGACAGATATAAATAGATAGATAGCTAGACCCAATACATCTTTTGTAGTATTTATGCTACTTTTTAAATTGAGTAAAATGTTTGGCTTTTCTCTTTTGTACTAGAATGATTCGATTTCTCACATAATATGGATTGCTAGTGTTTTGGAAAGATGAACATAAATCATATTGTATTGAGTTTATCAAATGGGTTCCCCTCCCCTTAAAAGTAGAGGACATAATACCAAACTTTCTATAAACTAGTATGCATAATTAGATGCCTTGATGATAGGTCTAACTTCTAGTTGGTATCTATTGTTGGCGAACGTCACTCATCGTGTCAACTAGCTACTCGGGGTGGGGTGTGTCAACGGTGGTGGTAACAACTGCTACTAGCTAAAAATATCGATTATATATATTTTGTAAAATTAAAATTAATTTTGTAGGTACAATATTATAATAATAATAATAATTGAATTTAATAAAAATTGATATAAGGGCAGTTGTACAATATAAAATGACATTTTTATAATTACTTTCAATCTCAAGGTATTTTTCGAACCCCTATTGAAAAAAGTAGTATATATCAAAATAACCCTACAAGCCTATAAGATTTGAGCCGAAATTGGGCTTGAATAAATAAGTCTTCAAATGGGGTATGTTAAAATTCGTCGGGAAAATTAGGCTAGCTGTTTCGAAGTTTTTTCACTTTTGAAAAAGAGGAAATTAGGCAGTATACTTCTAAACCTATATATATACACACACACATAGATGTTTTTTAAAATGTTGTCTACTTTGCTAATTTTTAACACGATATCGGAAATTAATTGGGCAAAGTTTAAACTATTAAAACTTTCGCTTAGAGCTCTCGAAATCTCGGGGCCTGCCTTATATACCTCTCTATTAATTTACAGGTTGATAGTTTTACCCTTTAAAAATTTAAATCTCAAGCAAACCAAATGTCCTAATTGACATTTTCCGTCTAATTCTCTCCATAAAATGTCTTAATTTTTTTCATTCGGAATATATATATATATATATATTTGGGTGCAATCCTCAACCAGTGAGTAATTGGTAAACTAAAATGGATTATTCAACCATAATACTAGGGCAAGACAAATGGTTCTCAATCGTAATGGAAGGATTTTATTGACAAAATCTGGCTAACGTAATCTTATTTTAGATTATAATTCATTTATCCAGCTTTTTATTATCCTGTTTTTATTGCAAAGCGTGTAACTATTTGCAGAGTTAAAGACAAATTAATCTATTTATTTATTTAACTGATAATCCTGAGTCTAAATTATAAAGTGTTTGACAACTAGTTGGATTATAATCTGGATTAAAATCTACTACGTGGCATTATTTTATTGGTTGTTTTTTATAAAAAGTAAAAAAATTATGGCTTGACTTTTACTTTTTGATTTTTTAAAAAAAGTAAAACCAATGAAATGATGCCGTTTGACAGATTATTATCCAGATTATAATTTGGAGGGGTTGCCAAACACTCTGTTAATAATAATACATAAAATTAAAATTAAGACGTCACATGGCAGAAATAATACCGATGACACTAGTATATATCCTCTTCTCTGCCTTTTTCTTATATTACAAAGATATATAGTAGGTGATCAAAAATCAGAAGTCTATTTGATTAATGCCTGTAACAAAAAAGAAGTCTACTTGAATGCTATTAGACAACTTGAATCTTGAGAAGTATTTGAATATATATATATATATATATATAATATTTATATGTAATTTTCTAGAGAATGCTATATTTACACGTAATTTTCTGGAGAAATTTATAAGGCAGGTGAGTTGGCATCATTTGATTGTACGTCGGGCTTTAAGCTCAGAACTCTATCTGTTTCAATAGCCGGATCGATATTTACACTACAAGTTTTAATAATTGCACCACACATTAATTGCATTTAATATTCTTTAACTTTACATATTGTTATATTTAGCCCCTTAACTGTTTTTAGAATTTATCGATGATTTTCTAATAATTATCTTATCTTGTACACAATGATGGTTTCCATTTAAAATACTGTTAAAAGTTACCCTAAATATTTTAAGAAAATAAAATAACAAGTATAAAAGTATAACTATATATTTTCTTATAACTTTAAATTACATTAACAAAAATTTTTGAATGAAAGTCAACACTGAAAGTAAGAAGTTTTAGGCAATGAATAGTAAGACAAAATGATGCAACAAAAACTTTTAGGAGTATAATGTCATGGAGAATAAAGTTTAGGATCTTTCGCGCTTGGAAAAACTTAGAGTGTCAATATATTTTCCCTAAGCATATATGTGTGAACATATATAATTAGATAATAAAATAAAATAAAATGCTACCTAAGCTCAAGATCAATTTAAATAATAATAATTCACAGAAAAAATTAAATAATAATAAATAGATGCATTGCAATTAATTGAAAAAAAAATGAAAATTAATTAGTTTTCGGATAAGAAGCTGGATAAAATTAATTAGTTATTTCATAATTAGATTTATTCTAGTTTTTATAGATTTTTTTACTTCAACTTATAAGAAGCAGAATTCCAAGATTTTGTCAATCAAATCCGAATCGAGAATAGTATGGGTGGCCTAGTCTTATGGTCACTCCAAAATTCTACTGCATGACAGCGTGTATATATTTGCACATTAATTGAAGTAAAAAATGGACTCATTCTCCATCTTCTCTTTCGTTTCTTCTATTCTATCATTATCTATCTATCTATCTATCTATCTATCTATCTATCTATTTATTATTATTATTATTATTATTATTTTGGTGCAATCATCAACCGGTGAATAATTGGTAAACTAGAATGGAGGTTTATCTTTATTCAACCATAATACTATGGCTAGACAAATTGGTTCAATCTTAATGCAAGGATTTGATTGCCAAAATCTTGGTAGCGTGATCTTATTTTAGATTGCAATTAATTTATCCAGCTTCTTATAATTATCCTGTTTTTATTGCAAAGCAAGCATGTAACTATTTACAGAGTTAAAGACCAATTAATTTATTTATTTAATTGATAATATTGAGTCTAAATTAATACTACATAAAAATAAAATTAAGACGTTACACCGTAGAAACAATACTGATGACACTAGTATATATCCTCTTCTATACATTTTTCTTATATTACAAAGATATTGTAGGTAAGGGAAATCAGAAGTCCACTTGAGTGCTATGAGAGAACATGAATCTTGAGATGTATGTGAATATATATATATATATATATTATTTATATGGAATTTTCTAGAGAATGCTATATTTATATGTGAATGTTATATTTGCATGTAATTTTCCAGAGAAACTCATCTAAGTTAGGTGAGTTGGGATCATTTGATTGGAGGTTGAGCTCTGAGCTCAGAGCCTTATCTGTTGCAATACCTGGATCGATATTTATACTACAAGTTTTAATAACTACACCACACATTAATTGCATTTAACCTTCTTTAACTTCACATATTGTTATATTTAGCCCCTTAACTTTTTTTAGAATTTATCTATGATTTTCTAATAATTATTTTATCTTGTACACAGTGATGGTTTCCATTCAAAATACTGTTAAAAGATACCCTAAATATTTTAAGAAAATAAAATAACTACAAGTATAAAAGTATAACTATATATTCTCTTATATAATTTTAAAGTACATTAACAAAATTTTTTGAATGAAATTCTACACTAAAAATAAGAAGTTTTAGGTAATGAATAGTAAGACAAAATAATGCAACAAAAACTTTTAAGAGTATAATGTCATGAAGAATAAAATTTACGATCTTCAATTAAATAAAAATGAGGTGCACTTGGAAAAAATTATAGTGTCAATATATTTTCCCTAAACATATATGCATGTATATACATATATATATATATAATAAGATAAAAAATAACATAAAATCCTACCTAAGCTCAAGATCAATTTAAATAATAATAATTCATGGAAAAAAATGAGGGTGCTTATATTCACACTCAAATTTTACTAAGCACACCATACATCAATTACATTTAACGTCCTTTAACTTCACAAATTTTCATATTTAGGTCCTTAACTTTTTTATGTCATAGTTTTATACGTAATTCTTTAATATTTACTGCATCTTGTATAAAGTGATATTTGTTTTTTAAAAATTCAGTTAAAAGAAACACTAAATATTTTTGAAAAGTAAAATAGTGAAAAATATAAAAACAAAACTATACGTTTTCTCGTGATTTTAAAGTATATATTATTAAAAATTTTTGATTGAAAGTTATTGTTAAAAACAAGAAGATCTAATTAATGAGTTACTTCGCGAAATAATAAAACAAAAGATATTAGGGGGCATGGTGTCATAAAAAATAAAGTTAAAGATCTTCAACACAAACAATGTAGTGCATTTATTAAAAAGTGTGGTGATAATATATTTTCCCAAAAAATAAATAATAATAAATAATGCATTGCAATTAATTCAGAAAAATGAAAATTAATTAGTTTTCGGATAAGAAGCTGGATACAATTAATTCATAATTAGATTAATTCTAATTTTTATAGATTTTTTATCTCAACAAGAAGCCGAATTCCAAGATTTTGTCAATCAAATCCGAATCAAGAATAACATGGGTGGCCGAGTCTTATATAGTCACTCCAAAATTCTGCTGTATGACTGAGTGTATATTAATTGAAGTCAGAAATGGATTAGACATCTCATTCTCTATCTTCTCTTTCGTTTCTTCTATTCTATCATTATCTATCTACTATTATATTATTATTAAATTCACGATTTCTCCAGGTTAATTATATATATATATGTATGTATACACTCCAATCATTCTTACATCGGAATTATTAAACACGGTTGGTTTCTGCAGTTCATTGCAAATTAAGGAGACAATAAAGATTCATGGCTGATCTAAAGGATTTTTCCAGCACCAAAACAGATGCTGATCTGGGCATCCCCAAGAAACGAAAATTCAACAAATATGCTATAGCCTGCTCGATTCTAGCATCGACGACCTCGATTTTATCGGGATACGGTATATAAATGTTTTAATTAAGAGTTTGTTTGGTACTCTTTATTTTTACAATTTATAAATGCACCACCATGATTTAATTGTTGATTTGACAACTACTCAACAATCACCACATATTTTAAATTTCAATTAAATTTCCACCACTCATTTCCACTCATTATAAATTCTCTTTATAAATTGATTTTATAAATCTAACCAAACATGTCCTAATTTTTATTTTATTTTTTTCTCCTGTTTGTGTTTATAAAAGTTGCGTTGTGTTTATAACTGCGCGCATGAATGCATGGAATGTGTGTAGATACGGGTGTGATGAGCGGAGCAATTATTTACATCAAAAAGGATCTGAAGGTGTCGGATACACAGATAGAGATCCTGACTGGGATCATAAATCTATACTGCCTTATCGGGGCTGCGGCTGCTGGCCGGGTGTCTGACTTGGTTGGCCGGCGCTACACTATAGTCATTGCCGCCGTAATCTTCCTTGCCGGAGCATTTCTAATGGGCTTTGCCACTAACTATGGGTTTCTTATGTTCGGCCGCTTTGTCGCCGGGATTGGAGTTGGCGTGGCTATGATGATTGCTCCCGTCTACACCGCGGAGGTTGCTCCATCCTCTGTCCGCGGTTTTCTTACTTCTTTCCCTGAAGTCTTCATTAACTTTGGTACGTCTTAACTTGGATATAATCTTCTACTTTCTTTCTTTATAGTTCTATTATTACTCGTAATATTAACTCATACGTCTAATATATTTAATTAATTAATTTCATCCCGTTAATTATAATTATATACATATATATAAGATATACAATATCATGATTGCACGAATATTCTATTCTGACTCTTATGATGTATTTGGCTTTCTTTATTAGATTTTTATTTTTTTAAATATAATCTAATGAAAATGGTAAAAAATCTCTTGAATGTTTATAATAAAACTTGCTATTACATGTGGCCTACATTGATATACGCCATGGCAAGTTCTCTAATCTAAATATTAAAAATTTCATTTTTTTCAAATATATTTATAAGTCTCAATATGACAATTAATTTGACCAATAATGGCTGTTACGATAATTAATGACATTTTCTATTCAGTTTGTATAAGTAATTTGGAGCACTTTGTGCTTGTGTAACTTTTGTTTAATTTGATTTGATCTGATGGTAATTTGGGGGAAAAAAATTCTTGCCACTGCTTGCATATATGTTCTCTAGCTTTGACTTGTTTGAAATAATTTTCTACTTTTCATTTTGACTTCTTCATGACCTCAGCATGCGTGAGAATATGTTAGTGTAAACTTTAGTCTCATGTTATATGGCCACTTGAAAGATTCAGATCACTACTCTTTAATATCTAAGAGTTATTTGTTTTTTTGTTTTTTAATTCTGTGACATTTAACATTATAATTTTTGTTTTTTATCTATTTATTGGATAAATCTCCTATCTATATGTATAATTTTATGTCCTTAAACATAAAATAGACATATCGCTCCCCTAATTTCCCTCCCCTCCCCCGATAATCCCATTTTTTAAATTCCTGTGTCAACATTTAATTACTATATAGAGGAATTGCTGATTTATTCATTCACTCATCCAGGGGTAGTTGAATTAATATTAATTAATTAATTTATTTGGTTGGTACGTAGGTGTACTTCTTGGATACATATCGAATTTTGCATTTGCTGAGCTTCCATTGAAGTATGGATGGCGATTCATGATGGGTGTGGGTGCGGTTCCATCACTTATGTTGGGTTTGGGCGTTCTGGTTATGCCTGAGTCGCCGAGGTGGTTAGTTATGCAAGGTCGTTTAGGCGCTGCAAAACAAGTGTTGAACAAAACTTCAGACTCATTAGAAGAAGCTCAAGCGAGATTGGATGGCATTAAAGAGGCAGCAGGATTGCCGGTAGGAGAAAATAACTGCGACAATGAAACTATTGTCGTCCCAAAACAGAAGCGTGCAGGTCGGGGGGTATGGAAGGAGTTTTTCCATCCTAGCGCCGCAGTCCGTCACATATTGCTGGCCGGCATTGGCATTCACTTCTTTCAGATGGCTAGTGGAATAGATTCGGTGGTGATGTACAGCCCAACAATTTACGAGAAAGCTGGGATCAAAAGTGTCAACCAGAGGCTACTCGCCAGCATAGCAGTGGGAGTCACCAAGACCACCTTTGTTCTCGTAGCTACCTTCATGGTGGACAAGTTTGGACGTCGGGTTTTGCTCCTCACAAGTTGCGGTGGCTTGATACTGTCTCTTTTAGGGCTAGGCAGTGGATTGACGGTAATCGGTCAACATCCTGATAAGAAAATACCAGGGGCCGTTCCCTTTTGCATTGCCATGACATTAAGTGCTGTTGCTACTTTCTCAGTGGGGATGGGACCAATTGCATGGGTATACAGTTCGGAAATTTTTCCATTACGACTCAGAGCTCAAGGTTGTGGCATCTCGGTAGCGGTGAACAGAGCCACCAGTGGGATATTACTGATGACATTTCTTTCGCTATACAAGGCCATCACCATTGGAGGGGCATTCTTTTTGTTTGCCGGGATTGCAACTTGTGCTTGGTTTTTCTTCTTTACATTGCTCCCAGAGACCAAGGGTACAACTCTAGAGGATGTGGAGGCCTTGTTTGGAACTTTCTTTAGGTGGAGAAGAACACTCAGGGAATTAAACAACCACAACGGAGGCAAATGAGGAACTAAACATTTTACATTGCTTGCTTTCTTACGTACTTTTTAATAATACAAGCATTTCGTAGTTTCTTTTTCTCGGAGCCTTTCTGGGTTGACAAGGAAAGGAAATAATAGGTTTATATTTATGTTTTATTTTTGGAACTATTTATTTATTTATCAACATAATAAATCAACAAAGTGTTTAGTAACTTTTTAGGATTATAATCTGCGACGTGACATCATTTTATTAGTTGTTTTTGTAAAAAGTAAACAATTATAGCTTGACTTTTATTTTTTGACTTTTTAAAAAAAATAAAATTAATGAAATAATATCGTGTATTATATTATAATCTAAATTATAATATGAGAATCCAACCAAATACTTTACAAATTTTTCTATGGAATGGACCGCCCCCAACATGGAGAGAACCGCCGACGCCGCGCTGACTTGGTAGGAAAAAAAAAAAAACCCACAAAGCGTTTTCTGATGCAAGCAAATTGGCGGACCCACATTTAAAATTTAAAACACAAAATGCAAGAACCACCCAATTTTCAGTAACTCGGATCACCAATTTCTGTATCTCCCTCGTTCCTGCGAAACCACTCCCCTCCCCCCACAAAAAAGAAAATTTCCGGCCATGCTTCACTACTAGTTCTCGACCGAAAAGGGCATGCCGGACCATGTGGTGAGTGCATGGCCTCCGACGGAACTTTGCGGCCAAGTCGGAGTGCTTGTAAGTTATCACTACAAGTACCAAGTGTCGGAGGTTTTTCGAACAAAGTTTTACAGACGGGTCTGCTACGTACGTAGCTGAGTGGCAACAAAACCAAAATGAAGGCTCGAGAGACAGAGCACCGGGGTGGACGGAGGCCATTGAACCGCCTGATTGGCCTATAAAGTTTTGTGAGGTTTGGGACACTGGGTTGAGAGATTTTGTTTTGGCCAATTTCATTGATGTCTCGACTAGTTTATTGCCATGGGAAAGGCCTTCCACTCTTGCTATTTAAGCATATATATGAGACTCGATATCAGCTGCTAACTGAGATAATTCGTTTGTTTTTGATTCTTTGAAAATCATATTGTGTGTCCGGTCTAGTAGTTTTGTAGACCAAAACAGGATAGGGACTCTTAGATATAGAAATGCTATACAGTTCAGTTCAATTCTGATGATTAATTATATGTGAAATTTTTCTTGTTTTACTCAGACGGTTATGAATGATTTGCTAATTATAACCATCTTTTCCAATGTTTATGAACATTGAATTATCAGTGCAGAAAAGAATTTCAATTGCGGCTGAAAGTTTGCAAAATATATATTATTTTGAATTCAAAATAATACTTTGATTTGCTATGGCACTTGCAATTTCATAATTGAGAGTGGAGCAAGAAAATTGAAGAACAAGACCAAGAAAAGATGGAAAAGACACCAACCTTCACAATATCCAGAAGGCTCAAACACGAATTGAATTTTTGTCTTCATTTGCTGCCGGCTATTGGCAAATAGATTGAAGGAGTGACCAAGACTTTTTCGTTCAAGGTATTCCCAAGCAAGAAACCTTGAACATAACTGGAGAAACACTCTTTAAATGTTTGAGTTTGATCTTTGATAATTTTGGTTTGTGGATGTTTGGACGTTTTCTTATTGTTAGAGACTCGAAAATTCATCCCTATGTATAAATTTCCAAGTGTTCCTTCAAAGAGGCATTGGGTTTAAAGTGAAAGAACATTTTCCATAAACCGGTCCGTCCAGATCAAATTCAAAGAGGAAGCAATTTGCAAGAAATATATGCCGAAGCTGCCGCATCATACAAAAACCGACCTCATAGAACAAATACAAAGGTTCTGGTCTGAAATTCACCACGGTTAGAACAAAATTAATGTTTGGGGGGGGGGGCGACCGAATTTTCGTAAATGAAAATTTATCGAATTAAAGGTGTTAAAGGAAATTTAAGCTGTCGGCTATCGCTACCACCCTATTCCATTATCTTAATACTGGTCACGATAATGTTTAAAGAAAGTCGCGTTGCTTGTCTATATTGTTAAGGTATGGATTCTTTCATATATCCGAGTATTGTGGTTTCTTGATGAAAGATTTTGGGTAATTAAACAGTGAAGACGACAAAAGGAAAATTAGTTCTATTAATTTGGTTGTCTTCTCCAATTCACTGGCCATAGATTTAACTAGATGTTGGAGTTAACCCAATTGCTGGTGTCATAACTCTTCATTCTCCCTAAGATTAATTAACATCTCCTATTCTAGAAAAATCCACTCATATAATTGCATATTATCCATATTATTATTATTATTATTCTTTTGAGCTTATTCCCCATATATATATATGCCTTCAGAGCCATCCAGGAATATAATTTAGTCCTTCAAAATGTGTAAATCTCCAAATTGACCCAAGCCTTTTTTTTTTTTCAAATACGGAGCGTTAGAAAACTTCAGGTGCTTAACATAATTCATGCCATATGTGTATTTCTTCAATCGCACTTTGGCCCATCAAAACATATAGAATCTTTAGTAGCCAATATTTGTCAAAAATTGTGGACACTATTGCACCTCAAGTACTCACATCTGAATCATTCCTAGGAATTTTGGCACTTGAAGATATCTTATAAAATAATTCTTACTCCAATTTAAGCTCAGCCTTTAATAACTCATAATTTTGAAAGAATAAATTCATTGTGCAATATAATAATTCAAGAAAACCTGGGTCGTTACACTCAATGTCATCGACAAAGGAGAGTTCGAAAGGGATCTTCAATCCTGCTACTTGGATGCCTACCTCAAAAGGAAATGCAGAGCTGGATCCTAAAAAGCTAGACTAGGTGTTTTAGAGTCCATTTCTCAGCTAATTGACATTGTTCAACTAGAGAGGGAGGACATACAAAGGGTTCAAACATCTATGGCGTAAATTGAATAGGTGACTATGCATCCAGTCGTTTTACATATCAGAGAGGATCTAGCTAACTTACATTATGCTTTCAATCACTTTCTTGATATATTTAGTCCACTCTATGATTTCTTTATGAAAGTTTATTTTGCTGGACCCCGAAACTTTTTCCTATAAGGATGAAGGACCTTAAAAACTTTCTATTCAGACACTATAAATAGTTTTAGACTTCCACTGCTACTGCTGCTGCTGTTGCTCCGCCAGCCCGAGCTGCATATACCACTCGGCACTAAGATACTATTGGCAGAACCTCCAAGTGCTTAGCATCATCTTGTCTTTTAGAAGAAGCACCCTCTAAGAAGTCTAAGAAGTCATAAAAGACCAAGAAGTCTACCTAACTTGGTATTTTTCACATTGTGTTCCGAAACAAGCTTTGACAAGCAATCAGTGGCCATCCATTGGCCTTATGACTTTTTATTGCTTTTGACATTTTTATGGTTATCTTTAATGCACTTATAGTTTGATTGCTTATATTATTATGTTATTTTGGTTGATGGTAATTGGTTTTGAGCAAAATTAGAAAATGCCAAAGGAAGAGACTGTTGATATATTTTGTTGGCATATTTTCTAATTTGGTTACACCATCAAATATTGTTTATTTGTTTATTGTCCAACAAATTATTATATTTTAAGTGATTATTATCCAGCTAGTTATTAAGAGATTATGTCTTGCAGGGTTAAGAATTTCTCTTAAACAGGACTTCCACCACAAGCAGATGAAAGATAAGGTTTATCTCTTAGGATAAGAGATAAAGGTTATCTCTTAATAGGATTTGCACCATATGGGAAAAGAGATAACGGATTATCTCCGTGGATTATCTCTTAAACAAGGATAGCCAGTTTGTCTTGCATACGTATCAGGTAGAGATCACCTATAAGTAGTGAGGCTAAAATGCTGTGAAGACACCAAGAATTGCATAGACATTTGAAGAGGCTGAGGCGCCAACCTACTGGTGATCCACAGTTAGAGATTGCAGGATTGATGTACATGCACAAGAGTAGTAATTGAAGCACTAGGAGAGTGCATTGAAGAAATCAAAATCAGGGAGTTTGAATTTATTTGTTTTTGCTATTGCTTGTGCATATTAATGTAATCAATTCGTGTACTAACTCTTTGATCTGGTGGAATTTTTCTCTCCTATGGCAAGGGTGCCTATGTTTTTTCCCTGAGGGGTTTCCACATCAACATATCTTGTGTTCTATCTATTTACTGTTTATTGGGCACTAGATAGTTCTAGGTTGATAACTTAGTTGCTAGACTTAGCTTGTGTGACAAACACGTCTAGATATCTAGATTGATTTTGTTTTCATTGTCTATTCCTTTCAACCTAGGAGAATCATTAAAAGCATTGTCTCTTATTCTTACTTTTCTTGTATCATTGTCACACAAAGGTCTTGAACCCCCACAGTGATCTAACTGAGTCTTCACAGTTAGAGGTTGTCCCTTTGAACGTAGATCTTGGGGTTTCCAGTCAACTAGGTTGGGTTGCCTTCATATCAACTTATATTTTAGGGGTTTTAGTCCATTCCTTTTGAGGACTTTCCAACTTTATCTTGATTTAAGCCTTTCATTAGTTGATCCGCTAGATTATCTTTTGACTTCACATAGTCGATTGAGATAACTGTAGTCGAGATTAGTTGCCTAATGGTATTATGTCTTCAACATATATGTCTAGACGTACCATTGTACATATTGCTCTATTCCCTGCCAATCGCAGATTGACTGTCACAATGTATGCAAACAACAGTGCAAGATTTGGCCATTCTAGAATGGCCTATTTAAAATGTCGCAGCCATTCTGGTTCTTCACCATACTTGTCTAGAGTAATAAGCTCAAACTCTGTAGTGGACCTAGCTATACTCGTTTATTTAGAGGATTTCTATGATATAGCTGTACCTTTGAAAGTAAACACAAATTCAGTTGTCGATTTTGAATCCTATATATTAGATATCCAGTTAGCATCACTGTATTCTTCAATAAGACTTAGATATCTGACATAGTACAGTCTGTAATCACGAGTATATCTCAAGTACTTTAATACTCTTACGATTCCTTTCTAGTGGTCAATTCCAGGATTACTCATATACCTACTTAGCCTACTAACTGTGTAAGCTATATCTGGTCTTGTACTACTCATCAAGTATATAAGATCTCCAATAACTCTGGAATATTCAACTTGTAAGACACCCTTACCTCTATTCTTTGATAGATGCTTATTTGTATCTATCGGAGTTCCGACTATTCTTGAGTTATCTTTATCAAAATTTCCAAGAATCTTGTCCATATAGTGTGATTGACTCAATACAAGGCCATCAGATGTTCTTAAAGTTTTAACTCCAAGTATCACATAAGCCAACCCCATATCTTTCATGCCAAAACGTGACTTTAGCATGTCTTTAATGTAGTTAATCATTGTATGATTGCTACCAACAATGAGCATATCTACATAAAGACACAAAATCACATAGTCATTTACATTATCATTTCATATATAGACACTTGTTACATTCATCTACACTCTACCGTAATATTATCATATTTTTTATGGGATTATTTTGGTGCTTGTTTCAAGCCATACAGCGACTTCACCAATTTACACACATTTTGTTCCTGTGCTGATGCTTTAAACTTCTCAAGTTGTTCCGTGTAGATTTCCTCTTCTAAATCACCTTTAGAAAGGTTGTCCTTACGCTTAATAGTTTTGTGATAAGGAAGGCATGTTTCTTTGAATTTCTTTTTAGAAATTCCACACCTAGGCCACAACTTAGAACTTTTGCCATTGTTCTTACCCATGCTAGATTTGTTTCTTTTGGCCCTTAGAACTTTGACTATGCCTCACAATATTGGCCCAAGCTGGTTCAACCGAAGTGAGTCCACTTTCCTTGACTCGATTTTCTTCTTCAATTCGAATATGGTTTTCAACACTCCCGTTTGTACTTTAGGTAATTCTTAAAACCTTTCCAAACCTGAGGTAGCTTCTCAATCATAGTAGCCACTTGGAAGGTTTTACTCAACATCATTCCTCCAGTTTGGATGTCATGTAAGATAACCTAGAGTTCTTGCCCTTGGTTGATAACAGCTTTAAAGTCTACTATTTTATAGTCCAAGAATCGGCCAACAATGAATTACTTGCTTGTACAAGAGACTCCCACAATTCTCTAGTTGTTTCCTTTGCACTATACATATTGTAGCCAAGCTGCTTCTAATAAGATTTTGACAAAGGAAATTAGAATATTTCCAAGAATCAACCACACTGACAGTTTCACCCTGGACCTTCTTCAAGGATAGGAGATCTTCTTTATCCACCTCTTAAAGTTCAAACCACTGAGCTTCTTTGGTTTTCTCCCATAATTAACTAGAGCAGTCACGGTTGGAGCAGTTTGAGTTATGGCCAAAGTTGGCACTTGAGGCACAGTGGGGATCACTTGCTCACCAGCTTATTAAATTCATTTTCAATTTCATTTTTTTAGAGAACAAATTTCTCTATATCTTTAAAATTTTTTTATGACTGTGATGAAATACTTGTTGTCACCTTTTGTTTGTATAGATTTTAAGTCACACACAATCGCATGAATTAAATCAAGTGGTTCAGTATTTCTTTAGCGCACATTCAACTGCTTTTGGTTAAATGCCCCCACACTGGAAGAACTTCCATTTTCATAAATAGTTTGAAGTACCTTTTTCTCATTCATCTTTAGGTTACCTTATAATCATAATAGATTTCCTTCTAAATGTTTCTTTTTGAAAGAAGACTTATGCTTATTCATTCACAAACAAAAACCCTCTAACTCATGTAGAAAGAAAGAGGGGTAAACAATCTGACTAGAATGAATCAACACACGACGTAGAAGTAAAAGATGTGAGATTGTGGGCTAACACATTCCTCTCACGTGTAAAATGACAGCATGTGCCACATCCACAGTTCACAAGTAAAGATCGAACTTTGTTAGTAAGTGGAGCCAAAGTAGCCAATGTCTTATTCCTCGTAGCTGCTGCACCACTGTCAAGGCGTCACTCTCCACAATCATTAATTGGAAACCCTTTTCTTGTGCAAGCTGGATACCCATCTTCAGCGCCCAATCCTCTGCCACAGTTGAGTCCCCACTCTTGCGCCTCTGGCATATGAAACGGCCATGTATTACCCCCGCATCGTCTCTAAAAACTCCCCCTAGCCCTAGCCTGCCTCTTCTCCAATTGCTATGTTGGATGATAGAACAAGGCCCATTGAAGAGCCCCTAGCTTTTCTCCAAACCAGCGGGTCAACATGCCTCATATTTGGTAGACTTTCCAGATCAAATTTCTTCACTGCTTGGTAAACCCCTAGCTGGATGATTATGGAATCTCGAACATACGTCACCTCACTCGTGAACCCTTCATAAAGCCATTTGTTACACGATTTCCAAATTGCCCATGTGCCCATGCAAATCAACTCAAGGCTAGTGGTTGGGATATTTCCATGCAGGCCCTAAACAAGATCCCCAAACCCGAGCTTTCCTCCATGGGCGACAGCCCCCCTTTCCCAATAGCCTAACTCCATCTAGAAAGACATGATCCAGTCACATTGAACAAAAATATGCAGCTCCAATTTAAAACTTTTGCACCTGGGTCACCAAACCTCTGCCGCTATATTCCATCTACCCAAGTTACAATTAGTCGAAACTGTACCCTTCAACAACCTCCAGAAGAATTGCTTTGCGTGAGGGAGATTGTTGAGACTCAATAGTAGGTTCCAGTCCTTCACATCTAACCCATTAAGATGCCTGTCAAAAGATAGGTTAGCTTCATTTGCTACATGGTAGCCGCTCCTGACTGTGTATCCCCATTTTTCGTACAATCCATATCATGCCATCACCTTGAGTACCACTGCTAATAGGAATGGATAGAATTCTTTGCTGGTCAACGGGCCAGAAAAATTGTTCAATGATATCTTGATCCCATTCACCTATCTTCGAAATCGGCTCCTCCACCTAGTTTACATCATCTACTCGAGCCTTGAAAGGCTTCACTGAATTCCCTTCCTTCAGCCACCGATCCTCCCGTATATGAATGGTCTGGCCGTTTCCAATTCTCTGCCTACGTCCTGATGACAATAGTTTTCTTCCCCATAATAAACTCTACCGTATTAAAGAGCTCCTAGGTTTCCCTAAACCCGATAAATATCTGTAGTTGAATGGTATGCATCTTTCAAAACCATTTCTGCCACAGAATCTTGATTTTGAAATAGGCGCCACAGACTTTGATTAAAGCATTTCATGTCTCTAAACCCCATTCCTCCACCCTTCTTTGGCCTACAAATAGTACTCCAATCCACCCACCCCATCTTTTTAGAATCCCCTTGGCCACCCTACCAAAACTATCCTACTATACTCCTAATCTCTTTGCATAAATTACTTGAACTACAAAGTTGACCCATAATGTATGTCAGGATCGCATGTAGCACCGCCCTGATCATCACCTCTCACCAAGCACTCGAAAAGAAACCTCATTTCCAAGGCCGTATCCTTTCCCAAATTTTCTCCTTTATGCTAACAAAAGTCTGATGCTTATTTCACCCCACAACTATTGGAAGCCCTAAATATTTTTCATGCTACTGTATAGCATCAAGATCCAACAAATCCCTAAGTATCCTTCTTTGTGCCACCCTTACATTTGGAGAAAAAGAAATATAGGTGTTTTCCATATTCACTTTCTGACTCAATGCCCTTTCACATGTATCAAGAATTCTCATCACAGTAGTAGCATCCTGCACTATTGCACGGGTGAATAAAATTACGTCGTCGGCAAAACGGAGATGACTCACCACTAGCCTATTCCTACTACATTCCATGCCTCACAACTGGTATTGATTCTATGCCTCACACTAGCCCATTTCATGCTCCTCTCTAGCTCTCGGATCTCCTCAATGTTTTCCCCTGGCCTTTTAGAGCTGAGGAGCTGATCTCTCCGCCTGTCCATCGTGTACAGCTCCCGGTCTGCCCCTCTCACCTCTTAATCACTCCACTCTTGCAGCCGCCCCATACATATGCCCAAATTCTTCTTGACATTCTCCAAGTGGCTTTCCTCTGCATCCCTAGCCTCCCAATCTGCGTCCCACTCCCTAAACACCTCCCTATAAGTCTCTTTTCAGATCCACTGTGGTTTATATTGTAATATCTGCGTGTTCCTACTCCTCCTCCACCCTCTCGCCAGTCCCAACTTCAACCTCAACTTCAATGGTCAATGATCCGACCAAGAGAAGGCCATGTTTTCCACTATCGGTGATGAGAAAGGCCTTGCCACTGATCATTACTTATCCCCGGTCCAGACTGGCTTGGATAATTGCTACACCCGCTCGATCATTGTTCCAAGTCATCGCAGCCCCCGTAAACCCTGTATAGCCACACTCCTTGAGAACTTCTCTACATCGTTCTATGATCTGAGCTGGCCTAGCATCGCTCCCTCTCCTTTCATTAAAGTCTCCAAAGAAGACCCAAGGTTGATCGTTCCTTCCCTTCCCTAGATTCTTCTAAGTATATCCCAAAATACCTGACACTCCATCAACCTTGGATTCCTATAAAAACTAATGACTCTCCACACTACCCCATCTGCACTGTTAACTAATGCATCAATATGCCTAGAAGAATAAGAATTGATATGAACATCCACCTCACTATTCAAACTCGACTGAACTCTAGCATCACCCGAACTCATTCTGCCTTGGCACCAAATAGTCTAGTGTCAGACAGGAAAACTAAGCTATGGGAATGAGTGTGAATCAGAATCCACAATGCCATGAATGTACTGGGATTCCCTAGCCCCCTTACATCCAACTAAAGATCCTCATTGGGCTCGAAGGGGGCGAAACCGCCATTTCATTATTGAGATCATTCCCCTCATTGATCTCCATAGTTCCTCCCACACCCTCACTCACAACCCCCACTCTTCTCATTTTATGCCGCCCCCGTGCCTAGTCGTCCGCTAGCACCAACTTCCTCTTTCCCGTAGGACTACCAACCGTCTTACTTCCACCATTTCCAACACTTGTCCCCCTTATTAGCTTCAACAGTGAACCAACAACATGTCTCCGCATCCCATGACGCTGTTTCTTCCCCTCTTTTTCCCTACACTCTTCTTTTTCCCCCAACCCTTCATTCATAGTGCTCCAACCTTCTCCTTCTCTCCCTTCCCAATAATCTCAACTGGAACCAAACTGTTTACGTTATGTTCTCCTCCAACCCCATCACTCGGACCTCTTTTAAGCCCCGTAATACCTCCACATTATTGTCAACCTTAGTAGCTTCACTCGAAATAGACTCTACCATCCCTTGCCCTTATCCACTACCACTGCCCCCTTTTCCCTCTTACTTGACACATTACCTTTCCCTCTATTCTTACTGCCCACCACATTGGATGACACCCTATCGCTGCTCACCTCCATCCCTTGAGACATCGACTCCTTCCCCTTCCCTACTTCTTCCGAAACCCTACTGCTAGATGATTGGATTTGTCGCTTAAGCAGTTGATATGCTTTAAGCCAATCCCCAGATCGGAAGAGCACACGTTTTGCTCCCTCTATGCCCTCCTTATCACATTCATGAAGTCTATGCCCTGTGATCCCATAATAAAAATAGAAATACGGCAATATCTCGTATTACAAAAGAAGCCATATTTCCTTACCCATGGCCTCTAGAAAAATACGTAACCCTCGTCTCAACAGGTCGTTTACATCCAGGTTTACACAGATTCTAGGAACCACATTTTCAAGATCCGCCCTATTAACCACTCCAATTTGCTCCCTAACTTTCCTCATTATTTGTCCTGTCATACACACCAATAGAAAGTTCACAACATGGACCGAAAATTGTACCTTGCATAAGTTCATGTCGATTACTTCTGCTATACCAATTGCAAGCACTTGATTGTTAAGCAACCATGGACCGCCCAATATCACACTCCGCTTGTCCTCTACTAAGCAGAATTGGAATAAAAATATGTTCACCGTACCTTTCTGCTCCACTTTGAACAGATGAGCAACCTGCCATATGTTGCGAAGCACCCATTCAAGACCATCTTTGTTGACTAGCCACGACCCAATAATCTTCCCCACAAGCATGAACTTCATTGACTCCAACCATTCCTTGTATGCCTCCAGAGTAATCGTCAGAACTTTCCTTTCTTCCTCGTCCAGCCTTAACTTCTCGCACAGTAGTTGTATTTCTTCTGGATCCATTGCTATTTCGTCCCCTAAACCAAGGAATATTGTAAAGAAAAATTAATGAAACTAAGAAAAACAGCCCTTGACTAGAAAACTAAAGCACACGATGGTGGGAAGGAACTCTAATTCTAGAGAGAATAGGACAATATACTAGAGCTAGACATTAAGATTGCACCAATAATTTCTTGTGCAATTCTTTTTCTCAGCAACACTAATGTTTCATAAAGTATTGTACTTCATGTGTGACACCATGTCATAGATGGCTCGTACTAACACATCTTAATAGTAATTCTTGTAGAGTATATTCTCAACTATTTTATAGAGAACAAATTTTCCTATAATTTCATCCCTCGTGTTACACTTTTGTAACACCAACTTGTTCTATATTAACACAAGTAAGATCACTTCTTGCTATGATCCTTATCATATATAACTTTTTACCAATTAGGGAATAGCCCCAAAATTTGAAGTCATAGGCTTCATTTAGTTTTATGAAAGTATCGAGATTCTCAAGTCTCAAAAGAATTGAAGCACTTTCAAATCACTCTATACTCCAATTCTTGCCGTAACTCTGGCTCTAATGTGCCGAAAATATGGCATGAACCAGAAGTACTTAACAAAGTCGATACTTCAAAATACTATGAGATCATCATCTCAAAGCCATAGTGTTATAATAGAAAAAGGCATTCCAACACCCCAAACTTATCTTTCTTTAACATAAAAGAGCAAGTTCTTTAAGAAATATAAACTATTTAAGTTCAGGTGCCAGTATCGCAAAATTTTTAGCAAGCTATTATAAGCGTCACAGTGAGCCACAAACCACATATGACCTTTCAAACAATAACCAAATAGTCTAAAATTTTTATAGGACTTAGGAGACTCACATTTGTACAATATATAAAAATTTCAGATCCATGAAATTTTTCCCCAGAAAGCAGCTCATCCAACATGGAGTTCATGTACTCTCGGGTATAGCCTTGCAATGTTCACAAAAAGTATCATAACTCATACTATGAGTCTCCAAATTTCATGATTTCAATTTCATATAACATATAACTCGTAAAGCAATGTTATCCAATTAAAATTGATCAAAAACTCAATGTATAAACGCTGCTGTTAAAATCTTAATTGAGGGGTAGGTTAATAACCTTAGATGAACATATACAGCCTTAAAACCTATCTATATAACAGGACAAGTATAAAAATACACTTCCCAAACTCATAAACCTTAGACACGATGAGATCATTCATCGCGCGTCAAATGCGCCAAAATAATAAATACCTTACTCAACTAAAATTAAAACAATTCATAGAAGCAGAGAGTAAGGGTCCAACCTATAGAGAACATTGGATAACTCTAAATGTTTGTGTCAACTAGTGAAAATGGGGGCCTTCATGAGATTAGACTAAAAATTAATAAAAAGAATAAAAACAATTAAAATACAAGTAGAAGTAAAAACATGAATGTTAACACCGGTTCTTGGTTCAACTGTGCACTTCACATAAAAGATAGTAATAAGTTGCAGCGTCGTTCTACTTTCTTGCAAAACTATCAACTCTAGGCAATAAGAAGTTCTACTACCCAGATTTTCCCTTAAGCCTATCTAATCAAAATAAACTCTTCAATTAGACCTAACCGTTTGGTCAACCTAGAATAAGATCTCTAAATTTAGAACAACGATTGCATTGAAAATTAGGAAAATAAGTTAATCTGAGCAATAAATTCACAAGCTTGGTCTATTTAATTTAGATTGTGTTATCCTGAATAATTAATAATCATTAGTCACTACTTGAGCTTTAGGAGAAACACCAATTACGGATTGAATTTCCAAATCTAATAATAGAACATTAATCATTCAGTGTAGTGGGCCTAAACTAGGTCAAACCATCAACAATCATAAGCATGAAAAGTAAAATAACACAATCAATTTCACAAAAGAGGAAGAAACAAAACAAGTTGATAGTTAGCCTCATGTGCTCACTCGAGAAAAACTTTCTCCGAACTTCTCTTCAATATGAGTGAATAATAGCATAAAGTTATGTTTTGATTCTTAAGACTCGACCCCTTTTTATAGGGTCGAAAAACCCTAAGAGAATGAATAAAAGAGTGCTAATAGAACAAGGAAATAGAAGAATCTCGTGCGCGTATGGGGTGGTACGGCTGCACAGATGTTTCTATTGGAAAATTTTGCACGGGTGCGGGTGCATAGGGTAGATAGTGCACCCCCTCCCGGGATTGTGCCCGCTGTGGCACCTGTGGTGCGGCCACACCCGTATCTTCTTTTTTCCATTTTTTCGGCCCTTCAAGTTTTGCTTTCCGTCGACTTAGTCCTTGACCTCCAAAATTCATGTAAAACACGTTCGAGATCGATTCTTTTTGATTATTCCCTTGATCCTACAATAAATAAACAAAATAATGATAAATAAATATTTTGATACAATAGAACACATAACAGACTACTAGTATGGAGAATTTAAACAATCTAATAAAACACCTATCAAAATCCCCCACACTTAAACCGTTCTTCGTCCTCGAATAACACACAAAACAAAACACAGAACACAAACATATCATCAAGATTGGACTTTTCTGGTTACACACAAGACAAACAACTCACCATTATGCTCATGGAAAATCAAGGTAGCTCGTCTAATAAAAAGGCTCTGAAGTAATGTAAGAGTCTTGAGAATTTTTTCCACAAATAAAAACTAACCCTTTGAAACTCATGAAATGTCATGAATAAGGGTACTCAAACAACCTTTGGAATCATGAAATACAACTTTTACCCGGAATAGTATAAACTGGATACGCTGATCTTCACGGATAAATCCACTCATCGCTCAAGTGTTTAATGGTTAAGTTTTTACGCTCATAGTTCTATCCAACAGGGGAGTTCTACCATAGACTTGCAAGATTTCTCACTCTTCATCATTAGATACACATGCACGACACAAATCAAATGGTCTTTAAGGGTTGTAACGGGGCTAAGTGTTAAAGGTAGGAAAAAATTGGAAAGTGAGGCTAATGAACAATTGGAACTAGCGGACCACAAAATTTATAATATTCAAGAACATATCTCAAGTGAAACCACTATTGCCTTTATCTTTTCGAAGCTTCTAGCATCACTTATATAGTTGCAACATATCCCAACTTTTAAAAATAACTTAAGCCTTTATTTCAAAGGAAACAACCCTTTGTTCACATAACTTTCTATTTTTCCCTTTTTTTTCTTTTTTTAATAATCATTGCCACTTTATTTCTTTTTCTATTTTTTCTTTTTGCACAAGATTTCGTTTTTTCGTTTCTGTTGCTTTTTTTTTTCCTTCTTTTGTCTTTTTTTTTTGTGCCTTTTCTATCTTCCATCAACTCTTTCGTCTTTTCACATAATGAAACCCACACTAGCCTATTATATCATCAAATTCATCATGACCTCATCAATAATTTACTAACCCCGCATACACACTTATTTCTTATCCACCCTCAAGTAAGGAAAGCAAGCACTAATCCACTAGGCTATTGGTAAGGTAAAGATATACAGTATTTTTGGCTCAAGACTGGTATTAAGGGTGTAAAGAAAGAAATATGTAATAAAACACAAAGGAGTTTCGCAGAAGATAATTAATTGATAAGGTAGTCTTTTTGGCTAAAGTGGTTAATCAAAAAAGAGTGTCTTAATCATATTTTTGTCATGAATGTAGCAACACTGCCTCTAACACAGCCTCAAAGAGGAATGATACAAGTTCTAGAGAAACAAACCCATGGAAAAATATCACACAAGAACAAAGATAGTGTGATTGATATAGATGTGTCAGCCAAAGGCTCAAAGATCTCACCAGATTAAATTAGTCAACGTAATCCAGCGATAACCAATTCCAGAAAAAGCAAATAAATACAAGGTACAAGATCACTTATGAATCTCTCTAGGCCAAAAGCATGAACTAATCTTTTACTCTCTACTTTTCTTTCCCACTCTAGCGTTGCTTAAGATCTAATTCAAGCTAAGCTGCCATTCTTTTAATTTTAGAAATTAACAAGTTGCCGCCTCATGTTCAATCAAGATTCTAAAAAATTATGACAAAAACATGAAACTAACCCATGAAAATAGTAAAAACACTTAAAGCAAGTAATTAAAAATATATGAAGCACATAATTCCTTCCCCCATACTTAAACTCTACATTGTCCCCAATGTCAAATCAAACAGCACAAAAAGAAGGAAAGGATTAAAGAAAAGTGCAGAAAAATAATTTTTTTATAAATTGGCTAGGGCCGGCGCACCAAACTAATAGTGCCTCTGCACCTGGCACACTGCCTAGTTCTTGCCATGAATTTTATTTTATTTATTTTTTTTTTTGAAACATTCAGAGAATGTCAAATACCCTCATTCCTCATTAAAGACCTATTACCATTATTCAAAGATAAACATAAAGATAAATAGACAATTAAAAATTTAAACAAATCAATGAAAACAAATACTCAAGAATAGAAATACTCTGTTCTTGGGTTGCCTCCCAAGTAGTGCCTTTGTTTTACGTCGTTGGCTCGACCTAGCCTTTGAGTGGCTAAGTGATATAGGTCTTCTATAATAGAATGTTGTCGGCTGGACCCCTTTCATCATCCATTATTCGGATTCACTCCAGGTTGAGATGGCAATTTCCCTCCTATGTGAGCGTCAGATTGATTAATTACAGTGGCCATTTGGCTCATTTGGTTCTCCAGGTTTTGAATGCTGGCTTTTGTTTCCTGTTGAAATTGCAAAGCATTAGTAGCCAGTGTTTTAACTATCTCTTCTAAGGACATACCTGGATTAGGAGGTTGCTGTGATCTTGGTAGGAATTGTCGTGGTTGCCTATTAGGAAAGAAATTTTGGGGTCGATTTCCTCCATAGCTTAGATTGGGTAGGATTGTAAGTGTTCGAGTATGGATCATAAGGTCCGCTCTAGTATGGAGGGTGTCCCGCTACATTTACTTGTCCAGTGTATTCCTCTTGCAATGTTAGGCAGGCATCAGTTGGATGCCCTACCATTGAAAAGATTCCACAAGCTTTCAACTGTTGTGTATTTTCCCTAGAGCAAGTTGTCTAACAAGAGAAGTGAGTTTAGATATTTGATTTTCAACTGATGAACTTTGTACCTCATTCACCCCCTGATAGGTGCATCATTCCTAATACCGAATAGCTGAGAATTCTCCCATGTTAGAGATCAAGGTCCTTGCTATTTCTGGGGTTTTGTCAACTAAAGCACCACTGTTGGCTGCATCGATCATGCTTCTGTCATTGGCATGAGTCCTTCATAAAAGTACTGAATCAGGAGTTGATCACTGATTTGAAGGTGCGGATAGCTTACATAGAGCTTCTTGAGGCGCTCCCAATATTCATACAATGGTTCCCCTTGATCTGTCTTATCCCACAAATCTTTTTTCTGATATTTGCTGCCTTCGATGCAGGGAAATACTTTTCCAAGAATGCCTTTTTTTATCCTATTCCATGTTGTTACGGTGCCTGAGGGTGGGTAATAGAGCCAATCCTTAGCTGCATCCTTAAGTGAGAATGGAAAAGCCCGCAGGTTGATTTGCTCTTCTGTGATTGTGGGCGGTTTCATGCTCGAGCATACTATATAGAATTTTGTGAGATGCTTATAAGGATCCTCACCTACAAGACCATGAAAAGAAGTTAGTAAGAGAATTAACCCATATTGAAGCTCAAAGGTCATATTTTCCAGTAAATTCAGAAAAGTAATGTAGAGAGGTTGTTGAGTAAGATATGGGGTAGCCAATTTTTTCAAAGTTCGGTTGTTATTGTCAGCATCGGCTATCTCTTCATCAGCTATAGATTGCCTAGCTTCTCTTCTTAACCTTCATAAAGCCCGCTCGATCTCTGGGTCAAACAACAACGGTTTTTGATTAGAGTAGCGGGTATTGGTCACTCAAAAATAAACAAAATACCAAAAATAATTATAAAATTACAACCAATTAACACAAGAATACTCAAATTAATCACACCGTTCCTCGACAACGGTGCCAATGACTTGGTCGCGTGCTGAATGTGCCAAAATAATAAATACATTACTCAACTAAAATTAAAACAATTTGTAGAATCTGAGAATAGGGGTCGAACCCATAGAGAACGTTGGATAACTCTAAGTGTTTTGTGTCAACTAGTGAAAAGGGCAGTCTTCATGAGATTGGACTAAAAATTAATAAAAAGAATAAAAACAATTAAAACACAAGTAGAAGTAAAAATATGAATGTTAACTCTGGTTATTAGTTCAGTTGTGCACTTCACATAAAAGATAGTAATCAATTGCAACGTCATTACTATTTTCTTGCAAAACTATCAACTCTAGGCAATAAGAAGTTCTGCTACCCGGATTTCCATTAAGCATATCTAATCAAAATAAACATTTCAATTAGACCTAACAATTTGGACAACCTACGATTGCATGAAAAATTCAGAAAATAAGTTAATCTAAGCAATAAATTCACAAGCTTGATCTATTTAACTTAGGTTGCGTTATCCCTAATGATTAATAATCATTAGTTGCTACTTAAAAGTTGGGAGAAACAACAATAAAGGATTGACTTCCCAAATCTAGTAGTAGAATATTAATCGTTCAAAGTAGTAAGCCTATAGGTCAAACAATCAACATTCATAAACATGAAAAATAGAAAAACACAATCAATTTCACAAAAGAGTAAAAAAAAACATTACTGTAATTGATTAATTAAAAGTAAGAAGTAGCAATAAGGTTCCCTTGAACTACAGGTAGAAAGAAGTTAGCGTCATGTGCTCACTCGGGAAAAACTTCCTCCGAACTTGTCTTTGATATGAATAAATAATAGTATGAAGTTGTGTTTTTATTCCTAAGACTCGACCCTTTTATATAGGTCTAAAAACTATAAGAGAATGAATAAAAATCGTGCAAACTATACCATAAAAAGAGTTCTAATAGAACAAGGAAACAAAAGAATCTCACACGCGTATGGGGTGGTGCAGCTGCACGGATGTTTCTGTTGGGTAGTGCACTCGTCCCTAGGATTCTGCCTACTGTGGCACTTGTGGTGTGGCGAGAGGATGCGGTGCGGCTGCACCAGCATCTTATTTTTTTTTTCCATTTTTTTGGCCTTTCAAGTTTTGTTTTCCATTGTCTTAGTCCCCGACCTCCAAAATTCATGCCAAATATGTCCGAGATCGATTTCTTTTTTATTATTCCAGTGATCCTACAGTAAATAAACAAACCAGTCATAAATAAATATTTTGACACAACAAAACACATAATAAGCTACTAGTATAGAGAACTTAAACAATCTAATAAAACACGTATCAATCATGATAAAATAAAGACAAGAAATGGAATTGAATACCCTTAATTCAAACCATATCTGTGTTTACCTTTTCCAAGAGCCTATCCCTATTAATTTGTAATCGTATTAAGAATTGTTTCTCGCATAGATTGTAGCAAATTCCCAATTCCGTTTCAATCTTCAACTACCAACTGGAGTCATAGTTAGAATCATACATTAAATATGATATATCAACTCTATAACCACATAATGCATATCCAACTTCGCACGATCAAGACATAGATTTTTGTCATAGCTGTATTGACAAGAAAACAAACCATAAGCCATAGCTTATTATCTCAATATTTAATTATGACTTCACTAAACAACCCATCTCTTTTACATGAATTGGTTTTAATATTGTTAGAAAATTTTGTAGAGCAAGTGAGGAAACAACAGGAAAATAGAAATGGGTAGAATAAGAAACAAAGAACTGAGGCCTATGTTAGAGACAGTGTGTAGCTACCAGAAAAATTTTAATTTACTTTTATTATGTTAACTCAAGTCTCTATGACTTCATTTTACATTTAAAAGAATTTTTATGCACCTGTCTAGCTTAATCAGATGATATATTGGGAACATAAGCTATGTAACTTAACCATAAGTTTAAAATTCAACTTAAATAATTCAAAACTTGTCAAACTAAATTCTAACGTATTAATTTCAAGAAAGAAACTGACTTCTATAACATTAAATGCAATATCGGCTGAACATTCGAAGTTATACAAAAAAAATCTCAACTTCTAATAAGTCGCTTTTCGAACCAAAAACTTTCAAAATCCTAAGTTTTGGTCCCTTTTCCTCCATTTGAGTGAACTCTACATAAAGCATCAAAAACTCATTTTAACCCACTTCAGCCAACAATATCAGCATTAGGTAACTCCTTTCCCCTATTTTCACCTTCTTCTTCTCTCTTCTCCACCTAACAGTGCTTTATTTCCTCGACAGGAAAACATCGACAAGGTTCAAGGAGCAACTCAAGAACTAGCAGCAATCCCTCTGGACAAAGCAAGAAATCAAGTGCAAAAAAAAAAAAAAATCTCCTCTCATCACTCTTACTTTTGCCCAAAAACTTATTACCATTCTTCCTATAATACAACTCAAGTGATCACATGATTAATACACTTCACAAACACCTCTTAATAGTGATTATTCTTACCTTTTACCACACAATCATCCAAAAAAAAAAAAAATTCTGAAAATGATCGGCTCGGGTGAAACCGAGCATCCTTGAAATTTCACCCATGTTCAGTCCTTCACCAAACATCGCAAAATTGGTGTCTATGACTTCCTCTTACTGCAAGGAACAAATATGTAAACACCTTGGCCAAAAAGCTACCCTACTCGCCAGAAAGGCTCCATACCACTACCACGTTCTGCCATAAATCACCACCACACCTTTAAAAACTTACAGCAACTGGTAGAGCACGTCCAAAGCTACCTATTGTACTTATTTTCTCTTCAAATTGCTGGAAAATTAGTCAGATTCTTGGCCTTGAATGGTCCCTCAAGCTATGCACCCAAAACCAGTGTCCACTGTTTCTTTTTGCAAAACCAGTGTCCACTGCTTCTTTTTGCAAAACCAGTGACAAAAATTTTTTAGATCTAGGATATTAACTAATAGTTTTTGCATTTCAGTCCCTAAAAGATTTAATAACTTAAAAGTAAGCCCTCAACTATTGGTCAACTCAAGTCTTGACCCAGAATATTCCCAAGACCTTTAAATATACCGTAAAGTTATTATTTCAGTTGAAATAGGTTCCTAAATGTTCTAAATAATTAATTTTTGACCCCAGACTTTCATGTCTTGCATAATTGGTCCTTAAAACTTTTAATTCAAATCAGATAAGTCTTTAAACTTTTAATTCAACTTAATTTGATCCTCAAACTATTCAAGCATATTAAATTGAAACCCTATAAGTATTATAATTGTTCAACTTAACCCCTAAAAAATTCAAAGGTGATCGTTTATATCCTTAAACGATTTAAGAATATAAAATTTTAATATTTTAACTTTTACAAACATTCAGTGAAGTCCATAAAGTTTAAGATTTTCCCTTCAATGATCATTTAAACATACTAAATTACTTTGAACTTCTATTTACTAGACAAGGGCCTTTAAAATTCCAAGCTTTAGTAGTATCATTGTTAGTGCAATCTTTCAGCACACTTTTTCGTGACTACTGAGGTGGGGTTTACGTTATGCAAAATATTTTGATTAAATGTTTTGTAATGCCCTCTTTTGCTAAATACTTTACTGGTATTATATTTTTGATCAACTAGTTTTGTCGACAACTACAAACAAACATTTTGGGCATTATGTATATGAGATTATCATCTTGTTTCTGCACATATTCTATCCTTGTTACCTTATTTGTTTAATTTATAAAAAAATTTACCGCTAAATTAACAACGAAAATGCCACTTTTAGTAGCCTTCTGAATTCTTAGAAATTTGGGCGTATCAAAGCAACATCTATCTTTCTATAGAATTGCTAAAATTTCTCAAATTTATATAGTTAAAATTTTAAAAGTTAAAATGTTTCATGAGATATTTCTGCCCGCTCTCACTGCGTTGCGTCAATTCCGAAAAGGTAAAATATTTTAAAAGAATTTTATTCATTGAAGTGAAAAAAAAAAATCTCTAGATACAATGATTTATGATGTTACTACATTTATGTGTATATGAATTTATTGATGTGAAAGTTATGAGAAACGTGATTTATTATTTTGATGCAGTTTGAAAAGAATATTGTATCCACCTAAATTAAGTCTTTTGTGAGTTATGATATATGGTTGAGCATGTGATGCTAGACTTTAAATTTTTAGAAAATTTATTATTTTTAGTCCTCATAATTAAGCTAAAAGATACAGAGGAGGACCTAACGGACTTTGTCATTTCATAAATGGTAGATTGAATAGCTCACACACTGAGAAGTTGTAGGAAGACTTGTTCCCTACAGCCTATCGGGTTAGAAAGATGATGTATGACTATTGGTGCCATTCCTGGATCGAGAGTCATTCCATGGGACAGCATGCTCGAGAACTAATGGTTATATGGCAAGAACTATAGCATTCAGTCACCCACTCCGAGGCTGCTAGACACATCATTACCTCTTTGCCACCACACTTCGAGGCCTTGTTCTAGGAAAGGTGGTTGAGAACCCTGTCTACCTCCTACTATTGATTACCTTGCCTTCATTACTGTTTCATCAGGGAGTGTGATAGGTTTCAGGCCCAACACCCTGCGGTCCCTAACCATGTGGAGATAGAAGGGCCAGCTGATGCTCCACTACTCAACTCAATTTCTAAGATGGCATTTCTAGATGGTGGCAAGGTGCCTTATAGCTTTGGCACTATTAGGCAGCCCCTTATAACAGGGCTAGGGCTGGTGAAGGGCCTAGCTATGTGAGGAAAAATGATGTCGATGACAAGTAGTGACATCGGGAATGTGTCCGCTGAATTGGTATTAAACTGATGTTGAGTAGGATCTTTTGTGACTGTTAGACGTGAACTCATATTGCAAACTTATTATCTATTCCATTAAGACTGAGATGTAATGAAGCTGCTAACTCATACTGCACTTTTATGATACGTCATGTTATATTAATGTCTTTTGTGGATGAATATTGTGAATGGTATGTCAAATGAAATCTAAATTGAATGCATGCTTTGGGAGGTAGGAGATGGTACGTCCAGGATGACCACATGCTTAGCCAGCTTGAGATTGCCCTTTTACGAGACTTGGTTAATGCCATTCCAGGGCTCAATAGAGGTCGAGGTACCTCTACTCCACAAGATGCCTCCGATTCACTCAAACTATTGAACCGTATGAATGACAACAACAACAGCAATGGCATTGTTATCAAGCAATTTCACCCATAAAAACCACCATCTTTCAATAGTAGAGTAGGTATCCTAGCCGCTGAGGAATGGCTTAGAGTGCTAAAGCGGGTCTTCAAACACATAGCCTGCTTAGATGCTCATAAGATATCCTGTACCGAGTTCATGTTGGGAGAGGATGGTAGCCATTGGTGGGAATCATTCTTGTGCAAGAGAATTGAAGTACAACAACATGAGTTGACGTGGGAAAGGCTTAAGGAATTGGTCATGCGGAAATACTTTTCCCAATCCCTTTGTGATCATGAGGAAGTAGAATCCCTCCAACTCAAATAGGAGAACTTATCATTGGTGGAATATAAAAGGAAGTTTGAACAGCTCTCTAGATTTTTAACTCACATGGTTGACAGTGATTAGAAGAAGGCTAGGAGGTTTGAAAAGGGTATGCAACTGGAGATTGGTGGGATCATGGCTGCCTATGTATTCACCAATTATGCCCAAGTTCTAGAACCAACACATGCTACCTCAGATTGTCTAAATTTGGGCCATCCTACTCCAAAGCCGGTAGAACCCGCTAGAAAGAAAAAGTGGGACAACCACAACAAGAAGGGTAAGATTGAAGGAAGCACTGAAATGATGCCTGGTACTGAAGCTTCTAAGCCAAAATTGCTCAAAGCACCACTTTAGGGAATGCTTGCAAGAGAAGGACATATGCTATAAATGCAAGAAGTTAAGACATGAGTGCCCTAACGGCAAGAGTACAGACATATCAAAAAAGGGAAAACCCCGTGTCTTTGCCCAGACTCAGCAAGAGGTATAGAAAAACCAAGATGCGATCACATGTATCTTATCAGTTTTTAATATATCTACTGTTGTGTTGATTAACTTTGGTACTACAAATTTATTCATCTCACAAATTTACTTGCTAAGACTGGTAATACTTTTCAAATAGTAGATGATGCTTTAGAGGTTAGTATCCTTTCAGGTGAAACTGTTAGTACTACTATTAGTACTAATAAAATATCTAAAGCTGTGATATTAGAGATGGGTAGAAGGAATCCAGAGGCTTATTTGATACACATGAAAGATTTTGGTGTCATTCTAGGCATGGATTGGCTTATTAGTAATTATGCTACTATTAAATGCCATGAGAGAGATTCCTCTTTCAGACCCGAAAAGTGTGAGTTCTCCATTTTTAGGACAAGAGACAAAAGTGTACCACTTGTTGTGTTAGCTATGAAGGCATAGAAAATGTTGAAGAAGGGTACATGTTAGGGGTACCTAGTGAGTCTTGTGAGTACTCAGCCTCCCGAACTGACGATGAGTGATGTACCAGTTGTAAGGGATTTTATTGATGAGTTCCCTAAAGATTTAATAGGTATTCCACTAGATAGAGAAGTAGAGTTTACCATTAACTTGACACTTGAAGTCACACTATGTCCAAGGCACCATGCAGAATGGCGCTGAAGGAGTTACGGGAGCTAAAGATATAGATACCTGAGCTGTTGGAGAAGGGATTTATTCTACCCAGTGTATCACCCTAGGGAGCTACGGTACTATTTGTTAAGAAGAAAGACGGGTATATAAGGATGTATTATTGAGAGCTGAAACGTCTAGCAGTTAAGACTAATGTATCATCTGCCCAGAATCGAAGACTTGTTTGATCGGATGTGTTCTCTAAGATTGATTTAAGATCGGGCTACCTTTAGCTAAGATAAAGGACAATGATATACCACAAACACATTTAGAATTCGATATGGACATTTTGAGTTCACAATAATGCTTTTTGGGTTGACTAATCCTCCTATTGCTTTTAAGGACTTGATGAATTGAGTTTTCCATTCGTTCCTAGACCTACGGTGGTTTGGAATAGATACTTCTATAGGTACCATTACTTCCATTTCCATTCGTTCCTAGACCTACAGTGGTTGGCAAGCTCTGCTAAGTTGTTGCTTGTGGGTGTGCATAAAAGTTAGACGATTCTCAATTTTTCACACAGCACATAAATCCTTGAAGACTGGCATTCATTCTGTTGTCTGTAATTAAGACTGGGTAAGCAGAAATGGCACACCACTAATTTCTAAATGAACTCTTTGACTTTCTCAGAAGTAATCTTGGCTAGGAGTTTTGCCTCTATCCATTTGGTCAAATATTCTACTCTAAACACAAGAAATTAAACTTGACCTTTTCCTTCTGGGAATGGACCTAATATGTCGATTCCTTACTGCTCAAAGAGTCTGTCACTTTTGATAGGGTTCAACTCTTCCAAAGGTTGCAGCAGCTTTTTCCCAAACATCTGACACTTTTCACTCATTCTAACATAGGTTGTTGCGTCTCTTTTCATGGTGAGCCAGTAATATCCATACCTGAGTAACTTTTTTGCTAAGGATCTGCCTTCTTGATGTCCCCACGAAGCCCCTTTGTGAACTTCTGCTAGTGCTAGGCTTGCCTTATAAACTGAGAGGCAATGTAGGTAGGGCAAGGTATGTTGTCTTTTGAAGAGTATTCCTTGAATTATAGAGTGGTGTGCTGATTGCCTCTTCACTTACCTTGCATGTTCCTCATCTGTTAGAGCGCTTCAATTTTCTAGGAAGACCTTAACCAAGGTGTTCAACTGATTTTCTATCATGGGGGTGACCTGTTGGATTTCTAATTTCTTTGAGATAGAGAGTTCTGGAACTACCATATTGAAGATAGTCCTTTCCAAGTGATCTGTGTTGAAGGAGACCAATCTTGAGAGGGCATCAGCCCTAATTAGGAGATTTTTCTGACTTTACAGCCTTTGAATTTTCTTTAAAGTGCAACTGCTTGCAGTCAGTAAGAGCTCATGGTGTCATTCTTGTTTGCATAGCTTTCCTCAACTTGTCTGACTGCCAATTTTGCATCACCAAACACTTAGATCCATTCAATCCCAAATTGTAATGCTGTCTGAAGTCCCATAATGATGGCCTCATATTATGCTTGATTGTTCATAGGTTTAAATCCTAATCTGATGATGCATTAGAGTTCAAACGTTCTATCTTCTCTTTGTATTGTTATCCCAGCTCTTGGCCTCTAGCTATTTGAAGCGTCGTCAACATACAAGTCACAATAATTTGCTAGTGATGCTTGGCCTTTGGACTTTGGTCAGGTCAAGGAACTCAACTCAATAGCAAAGTCGGCTAGGGCTTGTGCCTTTATAGCAGGTCTCACCTTGAATTGAATGTGAAACTCACTTAACACTATTGCCTATTTCAACAATCTGCCAACTACATTGGGTTGCTTCAGAGGTTGATTAATTAAAACATATATAGTCTAAGCTCGAAAGTATGGTCACAATTTCCAGGAGGAGGTCAAAATTCCAAGAGGCATCCACAAGGGCTAATGCCATTTGTTCTACTAGAGAGTATTGCTCAACAGGTAGTATGATCTTACCGACATAGTAAACGGGTTTCTATTCCTAATTTTCCTCCTTTAGCAGGTAGTAAACGACAGTATGTTCTAATATGACGAGATACAGCTATAAGATATCATATGGTTTAGGTTGGGTCAGCATTAGGGGTCGACCATGATCATGTTTGAGCGGCCTGAAGGCTGTTTAACACCCTTCTATCCATATGAAGTCACGATCTCCTCTGAGTAGTCTGAAGAAGGAGAAGCACTTATCTATTGGGCAAGACATAAAGCAGCTGACGGCTACCACACGACACGACCAGTGAGCTTCTGTACATTGGGAGGAGATAAGAGAGAAAACATTTTGACATGGGTTGCTTTCTTGTCTGGGTTGGCCTAAATCCCTATATTGGTGATCATGAAGCCCAAGAACTTTCCCGACTCAACTCCAACTTGCACTTGATGGGGTTCAACTTTATGCAGTGTGATCTTAGAATTGCAAAAATTTTTCTTCAAGTCTTTGGCGTGACTTGTCTTTTGTTGGCTTTTAGTGACCATGTTATCTGCATATGCTTCCATGATCTTCCCAATCTCTTTAGAAAATACCTAATTCAGAACCTTTTGATAGGTGGCTCCTGTGTTCTTAAGGCCGAATGGCATAACATTGTAACGGTAGATTCTATCATTGGCAATGAATGAGGTTTTGTCCTGATCTTTTAGTGTCATCTTGATCTAATGGTATCCAGAGAATGCATTAGGAAACTATAAAGAGAAAAGCCCGTTGTGGAATCAACTAACCTGTCAATTTTGGGAAGACGGTAGTTGTCTTTGGGGCATGCCACGTTCAGACCTCTAAAGTCTATGCACATTCTCTAGTTTTTATCTGGCTTTGGAACTAATGCAACATTGGCAAGCCATTCCAGATATTGGAACTCTCAGATGAATTTGGCCAGCACTAATTTATTGACCTGCTTTTCGATGGCTTTCCTCCTCTCAGGGGGTAAATTGTCTTCTTCTATGTTTGGCAAGTTTATTTCCGAGGAGCACATTCAATCAATGAATTTAACTGAAGGATCTATTCCTGGCATTTCACTGATTGAAGATGCAAATACGTCGACATTTTCTTGCAATCATTGACATATCTCTTCTCAGACACTAAGAGGCAAATTTTTCCCTAGCTGAAAAGACTTCTCTGTAGTGACCTGTACAAGGTTGAGCACATCTTTGCACTCCTCTAAAACCTTGCAGTGGTGTATTGATTCTCTGTAGATGATTTAGGGGCAGATTCATTTGTCTGTAGGCTTCCATCGTCAATACATTAGCTGCACCACCATTGTCAATATAAATCTGCCTCACATTGAAGTTGGCAATAATGATTGTGATGATGACTATGTCATTGGGTGGATATCCCCTTCGAGTCAGTGTCATCAAGCACTATACTTCAATTGTTTCTGGCCTCCTGTAGACATCCGATTTCAATGACCTTATTAAGAGTTCAAGGAAGAATTTCTTCCTTGATATATGGGAATAACTCCTTAAGGCAATCCCTCTTGGTATAACAATAAAAGTTCAAGTAGTACTGGCATTGTAGGGAAGATGCAGAGTGCGATCATTTTGCAGCTCTTTTCTCTCTTGTTTAACCGCGGCGTGTGTTCTCTCATCTTTAACAAACTTACAGAGACGCCCTCTTTTGATTAGATTTTCCAATTTTTCTTTCAAGTTCCTACACTCTTCTGCTGCGGTGGAAATCATAGAATTTGTCTCTACTTGCGGGCATAACCTTGGCTTTGATCGGCCTTGGCCATCAAAGGTCATACTTGTCCTTGATTTCCATTAATATATTGGACTATGGCGCATTGAGTGGAGTGTAAATATCGGAACTAGAACTTTTTTCCCACTTCTTGAGAGTTTCTCTCCTTCTGACTCTCACTGAGAGGTCACTTGTTATATGACTTTCCTGGATTCTCCAAAGATCTTTTCTAATTTTGATGTCCCTCTTCTGCACGACCTTGAGAGTAGAGGGTCTCCTCCATGTTAATGTACATCTCTCACCTCTTCAAGAGGTCATTGACTGTGACTACTATTGGAGAGGGACCTCTTAAACTCCTTACATATGACTACTTGTGTCATGGCAGATACAACAGCAGTAATATAGAGGTCCAGTATCTAGAGGCGTTTAGCATTAAAGTGACTCATAAATTCTCTAAGTGTTTCATTAGACATCTGCTTCATCTGTATAAGAGAGGCTGTTATCTTTCTGATCCTCTTGTTACTAGCAAAGAATGTGAGAAATTGCTCTGCTAGCTTATCAAAACAACTGATCGATCTCTGTGGTAGAGTTGCATACCAATTTCGTACTATACCAGTGAGAGGGAAGACCTTGTATGGTATTTGATTTGGGCCATTTTGCATATCCATGATGTCTGTGTATGTACTGAGATCGTTATTTAGATCTGTGGCACCATCATATTCCTTCATGTGGGGATACTTGAAATTTTCGTGTAGAGGGAAGGATTTGATCTCCTTGGTGAAGAGAGATTTACTACTGCAAGAAGGTCCCGCCTCGGCATGTTGTTTTACTCCCTTAGCTATGCCTAGCTGAATCAGACTAGTTATCTCCTCCGTTGTTAGAGTTACAATGTTCAGCTCTACTGTCTGATTGTCCTCGTTTCGAGGGGTATTGTTGGTGGTAGGATGAGGTCGCACTTTTGGCATTGGCATGGAGCCTACTGCAGGAGCCTATCTCTGTAATCAATGGAGTAACTCATCAACTTGACATTGCAAAAAGGCTATAGCGACATGAGGTCACTTCTTGTTGGATCAGCCGCTGGTGGAGGGCCGAACTTGTTGGGTCTATGGCAGGGGTGACCTGAGGATCATGGGCAACCTCATCTCTTGAGGAGGCGGTGCCATCATGTTGGGGCTCAAGGCTAATAGATCCAGGTCCTGAGGGTTGATTATAGGCATGACGGGTAATGACCATGGCTTTTTATCAGTTCCCACATATGGCGCCAATGTGGGAATAAGTGCTTATGGGAAAGAATAAAGAGAAGAATGGAAAGAGAGAAATGAGAAAAATATTCTATATATATTTTGATTGACTTAGTCTATGTATAGGACCACAAATAGGAGAAATAGAGCTGAAATCCTGGCCCGACATATATCAGTTTCCTTCCTTTAGTTTATTAGTAATTATCATTTTTAATTATTAGTTCGTAATTAAAATCATACCCAATAAAAGGAAATAGATGACTGTTAAAATAATAATAATAATAATGAGCGGCACATATGGAGAATCAAATGCCACTCCGATCCCAGACAAAGGTAAATCTCCATTTTCATTTTGTTTGTTTGATATAAAGTAAGTAAAAAAAAACAAATATACAAAAGATTCAATTCTCCCATATAATTAAAATGATAATCATTGGATGTCACAAAGCCCTTTTAATTGTATTTTGGGATACTCATCCGGATTCCATGGAATACACACTCTTAGAGTATCTCCAATATGACATTATAATATCTATTGTGATCTATTTGTCAAGAGAAAAAAAAACCATATTTCACTATACTGAAATTATTTCAGGACCCAATAGAGGTTTAGCGACATCCAAGTAAGTTTTTTCACACCCTAGGTCTAGGGTGGTTCAATTCCTCTCCCTCACGTTCTTCTTGTAATATTGAAAAGTACGTGTAGTGTTGATACCATTACAATACTGATAAGCCCCTCTCCAATTTAAAAAAAAAAAAACGAAGCACAAAAGAAAGAAATAAAGAGTACAATCAAAGTTAACTAACTACCTCCTATATATTGCCTATTGGAGAGGGTCAGTTGTCAGCCTCGTATATAAGGTCTGCCTCCACATCATGCATTAGCGGGTACCATAGTGGTATATAATACACGACTAGCTGGTACTATATAAAATTCCTGTTCAATATATACATCTTATCTTAATTATAATTACTCGAGATCATGAAATCGATATAAATGATATGCATTGTTAATTAAGTGCATGTGAGATTAATTAATAAAATAGAAACATGACACTATGTAAACAAACATAAGGTGATTTGAAGATATGGAGAGTGGGTCATATTGCGTGTACAAAAGAGACAAGGAGTTGTGATCATTTGGCCATGCTTTGTCTTGATCAACTTAAGCACACAAGTCAGTAAACACATACCGGCCTGTTGCTTCTTTAATGAAAGCGTCAGCTGAAACGTTAATTATATATATATACCCCCGACGACGACTAGGTCTAGATTAATTATATATGCATGGAGGTGTTCTCTGTGTTTTATGTTCCTTTGCATGTGCTTATTCATGTGAAAACCACATGACAGTACCTCGGACCGTTCAATCAATTCCTGCCTAATCTATGTACAATTAATTATCCCATCTTGAGAGAAAACTGAAGATAATATGAAAAAGTAGTACTTTAATGGGCATGTGGTTGGGCCCCCAGTTCGAATTCATACAGGCCCAATAAGGTGAAAGCTAAATTCTTGGTGTTGAAATTTATCCTCGTCACATACTATAATTGATTTTCCACACAGGAGTGCTATGCCTTACCGTCCCTTTCACCTACAATGTTCAACATGCCCTAAAGTTTCAATATATATGCACAAGTTAAACAAACTCAAACTTACACAAAAGACTATTATGCAATATTCATTATAATTTACGCTGAGACTCCAAACAATCCAATGGATTCTACAATATTTTATAAACGTGTAAGTTTATATTTTAGCCACAAATAATTTAAACTAAGTGAAAGCAAAAGAATAGATGAATAGCAGTAACAATCCTACCACTCATGATGTAGTACTAGAATGTACTTGTCCCTCAATTGTCTCAGCATGTTGACCATGTAATTGAAACTCTAGTTGCTATTACGTTCAAAATTAACCGCCTCGATCAGTGCTAGACACAAAAACCCAATATTTTCAATCCTAAATTCATTAAACAATTGATGTAGGTACCTGAAATGCATTATACCGAAAGTTAACTGTTAAATTGAAATTTATATGAAAATTGTAAGTGTGTGGGAGGAAGTCTTACATTTCAAAAATTTTTGAAATAGGCACATTCAACTATTGTATCTTGAGTAAGTCAGTGATATCATTGACTGAAACATAAATATTATTCATCTTGTCAATGGGGTGGTGAAATAAATTGCGATCAATCATCACGTCAATGAAATCCTTACTAAGAGGCAGTTTAATTATTAGATTGTGCAATCTCTGGAGGGCGGGGCTCAAGGATGCCAATGTTGCATCGTCAACAAGATTAAGCTGTGTCAAAGAGAGTTCAGCACTCACGCGCTATTTACTCTTTTCCTTAGATGCTGCTTGCTTCGATAAGTCTTCCTGTAGCGAGAAATTGTTTACCATCAAAATATGTGTAATACAAAATCAAATGTACAAAGAAGCTTTTATGTAACTTAAATTAGTTACCTCTCCTAAAATCACTAAAATGCATGGGCAACTGAGCAAAGCTTCCAATTGCATCTGCTATCTGCAAATAAAATATAGTTTGCACTAGATGATTCAACTTCCCTGCATTATTAGCTACATCATCAACTGACACTTCATAATGACCGGGTAGAAGTTATTGATGGTGCACCAAAGTTTCAAGGTCGAATGGGAATACCATCCCTATGGCCGCAATTGGGGATGCATAACGAGTGGCTGACTTAGGCGGCCTATGGCCTGGTCCTTAAAAAACCCAAAACTAGCCAGCTAGTGGCTGGTTTAAGACATGCTAGGGCACATGGACAATCAAAGCCCATGTCAAACTTTTAAAAAAATTAATTAATGAAGGAAAACCTAAGCAACCCATTTGTCAATCAGGCTTGATGGGTGATGGGACAACACTCGTACTTCTTTGACTGAAGAAAAGGGAAAGATTTCTTGTGCATGGGAAATGTAGGAATTGTCATATCAAATAGCATTAAGGTAGCCGGGAAATGTGGCTAGGATTCGAGATTCCTGGGAAATGTATACTGGCAAAGAAATTTCAGATTGTTCAACTCTTCAAGATGAATGTTCAGAATGTTCAAATTTTACACAACTGGATAGTAAGAAAAAAAGGCTTAAATTTTATTCTATAAATTCTAACATTTTACACAACAATATCTTATGTGCTCTTCTATTCCAATCACAAGATCAGTTTGTCAATTTGTTAATGTTAGAATATAATATTTGCATATTTTAAACCTTTTTCTAAAAATATTTGCATTTTTAGTGTTAGAAATGTAATTTACTAACCAAATGGGTGAACCTTGGGTACTTCAAGCACCCAATTTACCCAAAATACTTCTGAAAATCCTCCAATTGACTTGGATGCTACTTATGAACAAGAAGCAAAATAAGGCAAACGATTAAGAAAGGAGTCATCTGATGCACGACAACACTTTGCATTTGTCATACTTTTAACTTGATTGTTCAAAGTCAGGTAGAATACATAAAAACAATTTGGCAAATTAGACTAGCGATAAATTTTATTAATGTGTCACCCACTCAAAGACAAGCATTTACCATATGTATAAAGAATGACTTACAAGAGAAATCGTTGGTCACTGATGTACCTCATAGATGGAGCTCAATGCATCTTATATTACATTCATATTATAAACATGAAAAAGTTATTTCAGCATATTATAATGGTCGACATACTTTTGGACCTGACAAGAATTTAGAGGATTGGGAATGGTCTACTGCATTTTCTATCATAGGATTTTTAGAGCCTTTTTATGTGGCTACAAATGAGTGTAGTGGTGCTACTATCCTACAACTCCACTTGTTTTACAACATCTTTTCAAATTTGCAAAAATAGTTAAAAGGCATAGAGATTTACCAAATTGTTTATGCAATCTATTTAATGGAGGATAAGCTTAAAAAATATTGGGAGGAGTTGCCCTTGATATTTATTTTATCTTTTGTTATGGATCCTCGATTTAATTTAAAAAGTACTAACTCTCTTGTAAAGGGAATTACTAGAACTTGAATTTGGAATTTTCTCCTCCACAAATAGAAGATTATTTATTAGAAATGTACATGCATTATGCTTCGATGAAAGGTCAAGGTCAAACTTCTAATAGTGGTGAACCTTTAAATGAAATGTGGGAGTATCTAGATGCAATGTCCCTTCAATTAATTATAGTTCATATAGGCATGGCACGTAAGTGTTGCTAATACAAATAGCAATATTCCAGCTGAGTTATTTTCATATTTTCAAGTAATTGTTCTGAGTATTTTATTACCTAAAGAAGTGTAGTCTTTTGATGTTCCAAAATGGTGGAGGTGTAATGCAAGACAAAATCTAATTATATAAAAGAAGTACACGTGATCTGCTAACTCCTCCAACGTCGATAGTAGCATCTGGATTAGCATTTAGTTTCGGCGGTAGGATATTAACCGACGAACGATCAAGACTTAAAGATGATATATCAGAGGCTCTAATGTGTTTAAAAGATTGGAAATGTGGAGAATTATGTATGCAAGATAAAGTTGATAGTATATTAGCATAGGAGTTAGAGCAACAAAATATTGGAGGCTCGCCTTAACCCTATAAGTTTCAAATCTCTTTCCTTTTAATTTTACAAATTTTACTCACTTTTTTAAAAAACAAATTGTACATGAAATGTTTTATTCATGTACAATTTTAACTCCACCTACAGCAATGAATATAGCCGGTCCTAAGCCCCGAAAAAAAAGATGAGGGTTATCTTTATAATAATTTAATTACTTGTTTTGTAATTTCATACAAAAGTAATTTGATGGTGGATTAGTTATCCTACCCTACCGTTATCTTTCCTTTGATAAAATCATGTTTGTTAAAAAAAAAATCTGAGCCGGCCTGGCTTGGTTCGGCTTAGAAAAGGCTCAAGCTAAAGCTCAAGTCGAGCATCAATTTCTTGAGTGAGCCAAGCCAGGCTTTGGCTCGACTTTTTGGGTTCTGGATCAAAAAACCCAAGCTGAGCTCAAGCCCAAATCTAGGCGAGCCAAGCTGGCTCAACTCCGCTTGTTGAGGTGCCTAGCAGTGATGTGAGTTTCACCAATAGAAACTAAGGCAAGATGAGATGGGATCGGCTTCTTTTAATATTCAAAACAAGTGAAAATTAAAGTTAGCATGAAGTATTGTAATGAAGTGAGTAAATTCGAAAAGTAGACAACTTAACACTACATACCTTAACAGCAGGGTTTCGATCAGGCTTGATGGAGTTTGGGTCGGTGGTCTAACGCTGAAGCTTGCTGTTACATTGCAAAAACATTCTGGAGGTATCTACATGCCAAGGTGCTAGAAAATAGAGACAAACCTTGACTGTATCTTGTTGAGCTCAGCGTGCATATCTATCATTGTCTCTTTTTTGACCCGCTCAGGCAATGATAGCCTCCATCTCTGATGTGATCACCTGTCTAATATCATCCAGCTACATAACCTAACTCAGCCCTCTTCTGGTCTCATTAGGTCAGTCTTAAACGTTCCTCACGGTGATGTATATACACCATATCCCCTCACTCGACCTAGATGCTTCTACTTCCTTAGTGTCTCCGGCAAGATATCCCAGTGTCTTTTCCAGACAAATGTCCCTTGGCTAGCCTCCTTGTATTTTTCTTTATATTAGGTACCATGAAAATTAAATGTAAGCACCTTAAATTAATGTTAATTAACTAAAATTGTGATAAATTCAAAGCTTACAATTTTCTCATACGCCCTATTGATTTTATTGTTAGGGATGTAATAGTTCCCATTAGCCATCGTTCTTGCTTGAACCCAATCTAAGTTACGATGCTTAGTCAGAAGCTTAGAACTAACTGACCCACATGATGAAGAGAAAGATAAGTGGTCTACCACAAGCCATTCAAGCCTTATCACTACATATCTGGCTGATCCTAGAATGTGTGGGGGCTCATTATGTGTTTAACTTTGCTTTTCCTTCTTGGTTTTCTCTTGAAAGACAAGTCATTACCTGATTTTAATTTTTAGCCATCTATACGAATGTAATAAAAATTATGTGATTAATATACATTAAAATCTAGAGTGTCGTGATCCTTTTTAAACCATTCCCACTGTCCTGGCGAAATGAAAGAAAAAAGTTAACATAGAGTTCTTAACATAGAGTTCTATATTTGGGGTGCTTCTCTTTGACGAATTTTCGAGCCAATCGTGCCTTGAAGCCTCTCCATCTCGTCCCAACCACTCTTAATGCAGGCTGTTTCTTGTCATCACTCTTTACATTGAAATGCTTCTATAAGACAACGATAATATGGAATGTTATAAAAAATATAAATGATCAACTATGCATAAAGTGATATGATACCTTGATTTCTTCCCAAATCACGTTCTTGAGGCTAGACTAGATTTTCTTCCAATCTATGTAGTTTATATGAACATGAAACCTACCCGCACTCCCTATGTAACTTTGGAACTTCTTACTGAATGTCCCCATAGGCCTCCCCAGCTTGTTAAAAACTAAATTGTTATTGCCTCATCTTGCTTCTTCTTGAATTTCTTGCAAGTGGTTGCATCTCTGATCCTCTTCACTTGTTGGTGGGCAGTGAATCAAATGCACTTGAAACGTCATTGATAACAAAGGCACACTAAGCCATAACGATAGTAGTCATTAATCAATCGTGTAAATAATAATACAAGAATGAAAGTAACATTGTAAGTAACCATCAATAGAGCATATAGATTATATCATAATATGCCAAGGAAAGAAATCAAGTAACCATGGAAAGAGCACATCAAGATTAACAATCACGAATGATGTTCAATCCACAAGCCTTTACCATGGCTCGAATGCATGTAATTTGTTTCAAGGATGTCTTCCTCGGTAGGTATAGGTTGCATACTAATAGAGAACATATGGGTTTCGTTAAACTAATCACACTTTTTTTCATCCACCACATCATCATAGCTTGGACTCTTGCCTAGGAGGACAACTAACCACTTACACTTGGCTCGGCAAGATAAAAAATGTAGAAGACCTATTTTGCTTGTGAAACAATTATGAAAGGCTCGTCATGGTAGCCGAACGGACCAAAGTCCACTAGAGTGAAACCCAATTTGTCTACTCGCACACTCTATTGATTTTCAACCTATTTGCAGTGAAAGAGAGGGACCTTGAGAACCTTATAATCAAGTTCTCAAATTTCTTTAATGACACAATAATATGAAATTGCAGCATCAACAAGCCTACTACTTTTGGCACTGGAATATTCTCTTAACAGTGCTACCAAAGTCACTCCACTATTTCACATCATGCTCTTAACATTGTAATGTTTTATGCAAAATGTATACCTATTAATATCATATCCTTCATGAGAAGAAATATCCACCCTAGGGCCATACTCCTACCATTTTAGCATTTGAATAATAGTGTTCGACAATTGTGACAATTATTGCATCATTCTATCTTTGAACCATGTCATTAATGAGCAATTAAGTTTATTAGTCCTTCAGTAGGATTCTGTCGCCTTAAGATGGACCTTTGTCTGTCCAAATATGGGGTGCTCCTCAGTAAGGTACTGCAAGACAAGGAGGTTTGCTTTATCTTGTATTTCTGCATTGGGCATGGTTGTTTTGAATCCAATATACCTTTACCCCCGAGTCTTCCCCCTTGATGAGATTTTGGGATACCAATCGCTTCAACACTGTTTAGGTAACTAGTACAAAATTTAATAGCTTCATCAGTAGCATTACCTTCAATAGTACCCTTCATGTCGAGATTGGCTTCTGACATATCCTTTTAAAATATTCATGTATCTCTCAAATGGATACATGCACCTCATGAATGTCAGACCACAAATCTTAATTTCTCTCACCCAGTGGACCATAATGTTAAAAAACAATGGCGGAAAATACATTTCAAGCAGATATTAAGTGATAACAACATCGACTTGTAAATCATCGAATGCCCCCAGATCTTTTTTATGACATATGTAACATTGAAGAAGAAACAAATCTTTTTTATGACATATGTAACATGTCTTGGCAATATGCCTCGCATTGTAGTTAGCAAAAAGTGTTGCATTAAGATATGACAATCATGGGACTACAAACCAACCAATTTCAAGTCTTTCATCGACACAAGCCTCTTGATGTTTGATGAGTAGCCAGATGGAACCTTAACAGCACTTAGGCATTTAAAAAAACTTCTTTTCTCTTGTCTAGACAAGGTATAGCAAGCTGGGGGTAAATACGTAAATTTCCCTGAGTCTTATGGTGCTAATTTGTCTCATATCCCCATTTCTACAATGTCTATTCTAACTTTGTTATCATCTTTTTTCTTTGCTAGAATGTTCAATAATGTCTTGATGGTGCTATCACAATTATTTTTCTACATGTGCATTACATCAATATAATATCCTACTTGCAAATGCTCCCAGTATGGTAGATCCTAAGATACAGATCTCTTCTTCCAAAGACTTTCCTGTGGAGGCTTGATAGTTTTGCTACTACATCATTGAAAGTTTTAACTCTTTCATAAACCTCATTTCTTGTTAATGGTAATCGGGCAACTTGAGTCTCGGTTTCCCATTAAAAGGTTTTTTCTTCTTTCAATAAGGGTGGTTAGCGGGGGGAAAGGATCAATGACTCATGAACACATTTTTCTTATAGTTTTTCAACCAAAAATCCATCATCTCATCCTCCCAAATGGGATATGCTTTAGCTTCTTTGCTAGTATAGCATGACAAGTTACATATGCTGGAAAGTCATTTCTGGTGCAAAAAATCATAGCATACATCAAACATTGACACAGCTTCATTCCACAACAATCACAAATCATCAATGAGTAGCACAGAGTACACATCTAAGTCATTTCCTGGTTGTTTTGACCCCGAAATCAGTAACAGCAACATGATGTACTTTCGTTTCATACACAACTAAGGAGGAAGACTATAATATACCAAAAGAACTGGCCATGTGCTATATCAACTAATCAAGTTACTGTGAGAGATCATTTCATCTTACATAGTCCAGGTCTAAGATTCCTAACTTCACCATTGAATTTAGGAAACATCTTGTTTATGTTCCTCCACTAATGAAAATCGGCTAGGTATCCTAGTTTTCTGTCTTCTTTCATCCCATCAACAGGCCATGACATTTTCTTCACATCCTTTGCATTCGCAAATAGACGTTTGGATCTCGGTATTACAGGTAGATACCATAACACCTTTACTGGAGGGCCTTTCTTGTCCTTATGTTTATCGCTATCCTCCTTTCTCTTTTACTATGGCACTCCACACTTTGAACACACATACAAGTCTTGTACTCATTCCAGTACAATACATAATCATTGGGACATCCATGTGTCCTCTTAATCTTCATACCCAATGGGCACAACAATTTCTTTGCCTTGTAGGTTGAACTAGAAAGCTTGTTATCCTCTAATAGAATGTCTCCTAAAAGTTCCAACAACACTGTAAAATCCCTATCACTCTATCAATTCTTTGCTTTCAAGAGATCGGAAGAGCACGGTAGACAACTTTGAGAATTTGTTATAGCTGGAAAACAAAGGCTTTTCAAAATCAATGAACAAAGTTATTGAAAATATGTGGCACCTTAATAAAATCTTGTATAGCACGCATGATTTTTTCTATCTGATCATTCTGGACATTATTATCCTCATTGTTCTCATTAATCTCATTACTTTTTTTCCCTATATTCTTCTCCTGAACACTTTTTATTTTCACCCGTGCTCTTCCTAAGAAGTAAACTCTCACCATGTCATATTCACTATGTATAACCTTCTTTAAAACCACATCTAATCAAAAAGTGCTTAACTTCCATCTAGCTACTATACTTTTTCATGTTCTTACAACCGTGACATGGACATGCCATCAATTCTTCACATATTCAACTCAGTGAAAGAATTTTACAAACACTTCAACTCCATTCACATATTCTTGTATGGAATGTCTCCCCTACATCCCCTACATCCAATTCCAATTCACAACTCACAACCTATCAGAGCCATAGCATGTTATTTTTCCTTACATTATTTGACTTCCTTAATTCATTTGTCCATTCTTGCTTGTGACTTACATATCTAGGTTGCATCACAAACTTACTCAAATAAATTTTTACATGATTTGATTTCCACAATTTATGTGCTAATATCAATATCACTTGTTATTTGCATATTCATTTTGTATGACAAAACTTAATAAAAGAATTTTTCACTATTTGATTTTCTTATCTTATTTGTGTTATTAGTTACTTATACATTTCCTCACAAACTACTTAATCAAAGAATTTTTACATTATTTGATTTCTATAACTGAGCTTGTACTTCAATATTTTTTGTTAATTATATATTCATTTGTATCGCAAACTTAATCAAAGAATTTTTCGTTATTTGATTTTCTTAACCTATTGTTTTGTTAATTACACATCCATTTGTATCACAAACTTAATCAAAGACATTTTAGATTATTTGATTTCCTTAACTTATTTTTCATCTACATATCCATTCGTATCACAATTTTAATTACTTATCTCTCTGGGCAATGTGTCAATTTCACACAAAACTTTGTGAGACATTTTTTATCAGACATGTGAAGTGCAACATTGGTATAACTTCTATAAAAATCCCATAAATTCATGTATTCTACTAAAATCATGTGATCTCCATAACAATATATAAATATATTTAACAAACAGTGCTCAAGAAATTACATAGATCCACCAAAATCAACAAATTTCATGCTAACCACATATACACAAACCCTAAAAATCCTAATTCCCAGATTATAAGCAAAATGTTCCTTCAATCAAGCAAATATTTGCAACATTAACTTATTTTGTACTTAAAAATTACCTCAAACTTAGATGTAGAAGAAGATGAACAAGTTCAATGAGTTTGAAAGGGAAGGAGGGCCGATGCTAGCTGATTGACTTTGAAAGGTATCGGAAATTGTGAACTTCGAACGGCTGGAAATGGTTGCAGCACTGGTAGATTGAATCGCATGCACCGGGTTTTGGGGCTAGGAGGAGAAAATGAATTGGCGTGCTATAGTTTCTATGTTAGGGATATAAACTCTTTACGCTACTGGTATTTGAATTAGTGCCCAATAGGCTTTGGTTCTTTATAGAACCGACGCCTACAAACGAACAATAACCGACGTGTAAAGTTTGGATTATAGAAGAATAGGCTTCAGTTGTAGTGAAACAGCCGACAACTAAAGCCAATTCACTTTAGTTTCTATATAAAACAGACATGTATTGTTTAACCGAAATTTTCAACAATGCCATAGTCTTTTTTTATGCGTCACTTTTTGAACAAATTGACATGCATTTCGCTTTTTTTGTGGGGTCTAATCTATCGTTATGTCGTAGTAGGGATATAACATGGCAAAAATGAAAGGTTGGCGGTCCTATGCACCCAAAAATGATGAGAACAAAATTGTATAAAAACTTAAAGTTTGGGACCTATATGAGAATTTTTGGTGCCCGACCTCATGACTCTGAACTGTAGGCGAGCTACTGATGATAACACTAAGCTCAAAGAGCTCAACACTAATATCTGAAACTAAACGAATGTTAAAACCGATCCAACAAGCTATAGATGTCACCCCAACAAAATCATTACTGAAATGAGTCTCAGTCAGAACAATCATTATGTATGGCAGGGATGCGGTCATCATCCGCCTCTATTGGAAAGCTACGAGATTCTTTACTGGCTCGTCCAGCCAATGGATATAGCTTGTTAGGTCGGCACCTCATGGCCTAGGGCCCATCGCATTAATCAAACTGATGGTGCTGCTTAGAGAATATTGTTGAGCTAAGAATAGAGTACTTATGCCTATTAGCTCGGGTATGATTTGATTCCCTACTGACATCCTGCAGATAAGGAGTACTGTATCTCAGTGGTAAGGACACAAGAGACAAAGGAAAATACTTCCTCCTACGAGTTAACTCAAAAAACATTTCTCTACAATCAACTCCTCGTCCTTCTCTATCTTGTCACTTCATATAAATCATAGTAGGTATTGATCCTGCATCAAAAATTGGCGTGTTCTCTGGGAATACTGCAACGCAAAAAACCTATTCAACAAAAGAAACATTTAAAAATGAGTGACAAAAGTGTATCTACCCCTAGAGACGCAACAACATACCAGCCCCACTCCACAAGATGGGAGTAGTTATAAATGAGCTAAGAAGCCTCATAAGAAACTTGGCCACCATTGTCAATAGACTCCAATAGGGCCCAACTACTGAGTCTAACCTGATAGAAGAGTATATTGAGCTTTAGCAATATTGATAGTTAAGCAAGCAGCTCTTCTAGAAGGATCGGTAATGGTTTAGATAGACTTGGCGGCCGAAAAGCCAGGAAAATGTGAAGATTGAATGCAAAGGCGAAGCTAGCCTTTGCATAAGCAAAACTCATAGTAGAACAACCAACACAATTGAAAGCTTTCGAAAACTGACTTTTCGAGCTCGAACAAGGAAAACCAGAAAAAGCTACCAGTAGGGAACTAAGCCCTGGGCGGTCTTCCCTATTTCAAATTCCCTCTATCTACTGAAATCTGATGTGCCCCCATGATGAAAATCAAGATACAGCAAATGCTTACGCTGGAAGTGCCAACCCCTTGGCTCAATTAGATAGGTATGTGGCCTGGATAGAGCTCCAAGGAGCTTCTAAGGCAGTCATCTGCTGAGGTTTTCCCTTAACCATCGGTTATAACCCAAGTAACTGGTACAGATAGTTACATCTAAACTCTATAAAGTCATGGAAAGAGCTTGCAGAAAGTTTCACTACTAAGTTCATGGGGGCCAAAGCTCAAATCACCCCAAAGGAGAGGCTAGTTAGCATAAAACAAATGACCATAGAGAGGCCAGAAGGTTGCATTAATTAGTTTAAAAAATCGTAAAGGTAGATAAGATATCCGATGATGCCAACCTCTGGGCTGTATATTAGGTCTCAGAATGAAGTCATGATTCTGGTGGCTTGTTCACGAAGAAGGACCTCAAACCTACAAAGACTTCCTGAATTGAGCTGAATGATATATTGGTGCAAAGGAAGCCATAATTGACCAAAAATATAGAGCCAAATAAAAAGTACAACTTGAAGACCAGAGGGATGCCAAATAAAAAGTACAACTTGACGAAAGGAATTTGTTTGCAAGTAAAGGATCAGAATGTCCTCTAGAAACTAAATCCTTCTATCAAAGCAGGTATTGTCACTACCACAGGTCGGTAGGTCATGATATTGATGAATTTAGATATCCCAGGGATGTTGTCAATGATCGGAGCTGGCTATCTTAAACGATTCTATCTACACCTCCGATCAGCCATAGGAAGGACCCTAAAGCTAGGGACGGAGCTCATTCCTTTAGAGAGCCAAGGCCTGATAATGCTAGGAGATACCAAGTATGGGGGAACTTGAACAGAGCCCAATGAAAGCACTAAAGAGAGGCTCAGAATCCTTCTACGAATCAGCTCCTAGACATTTCTTCTTATCTTATGATGTCAATAGGAAAAGAATATCTCAGATTTAGGAGGGAAGAAGTAGCTCTTTTGCTCCATCCTCACAATGACCCCTTGGTGATCACTCTAAATGTGTCAAGAATGGAAGTTTACCAGACTTAAATAGATACAAGAGTATCAGATAACTCACCCTTCTTGCAAACACTTGACAAGATGTGGATTGATGAGAAATATTTGAAGCCTATGTCCACACCCATTGTCGGATTATACGGAGAACCTATATAGCGCAGGGAAACGATTGTCTTACTAGTCCAAGTCAGCAAGGATCCCCTGATAAGGTGGGTGATCTCTGAATTTGTTCTGGCAGATCTTCCAGCTAACTACAACATTATAATAAGTAGGCCTTTATTATATGACTTAGAGGCAGTTCTATCTATATCTTCCGATCTCCATGAAATTTCAAACACCCCATGGAATTGTGACTGTACGGCTCTCTTAGCTGGCAAGTTGGCATTGTGATATAATTATACCTAAAGCTCAGTTGAATCCAGTCACACCTCTTTTTACCTATCTAGTTTAGGAGAAGCCATAGAAATAGAGGTATATAATCAAAGCATCCAATTTAGACCTCGTGACGAAACAACCTCTTGCGTGGAAGACACATACTACTTGACTCATCATAACCTAAAAAGATCGTCAAGATATGGTCCTAGCTTCCATCTAATGAAAATGACAAATTAATGAAGTTTTTGAGAAAGAGCAAAGATGCCTTCGCGTAGAGTCACAATGACATGTAGGGAATTGTTCCCAGCCAAGCTTGTCACAAGCACAATGTCAATCCAAATATAAAGCTAATAGTCTAGAAACAAAGACTTCTCAATCTAGAATGTTCTGAAGACCTACAAAAAAAGTAGATAGATCAAAGGAAATGATTTTGTTAGACTTTCAAATTGGCCTACTTGGATAGTCAATCTGGTCTTTGTAAAGAAAAACAATGGGGATTGACGTGTAAGTGTAGACTTTACCGATCTAAATAAAGCCTGTCCTAAAGACTATTTCCCTTTGCCTTGAGTAGATCAGTTAGTAGATGTCATAGTAGGACATGAGCTCTTTAGCTTTATGGATGCCTACTTAGGTTACAATCAAATCCTACTGTACGAATCAAACCAAAAGCATACTTCATTACAAACAAGGTCTGTGCCCTTTGGACTAAAAAATGTTGGGGCAACCTCTTAAAGGTTGGTAAACTAAATGTTTAAGAACAAATTGAAAAAACTATGGAAATGTACGTGGATGACATGCTGGTCAAAAGTCTAAAGCTACTGACCATGTTCAGCACCTAGAAGAGACTAAACATCCTGAAGGATTACAATACGAAGCTAAACTTGAAAAAATGTGCATTTGGGGTTTGCTTCTGGAATTCTTGGGACTCAAGTCAATCACCAAAGAATAGAAGCCAATCCCAGCAAAATAAAGGCTATGTTAGAAATGAACCCCCTTAAGAAAGATAAAAGAAGTTCAAAGGCTCACTGGGAGAGTAGCAGACCTGAGTAGATGTATCTCAAGGCTGATGGATAGATGCAATCTTTTCTTTGATGCCATAAAGAAGGGAAAAGAACTTGTATGAATTAACAATTCCAAGAAGCTTTTGAGAAGATTAGGAAGCACCTCGGGTCACCTCCCATCCTATCTGAACTAGAAAAAGGAGAAAACTTGGTCTTATATTTAGTTATATTTAAGCATGCTGTTAGTGCAAGCCATACCTTTTTAGAGCTTGAAATAAGGTAATCCATGATGGAGAAACTGACATTGGCCCTACCTATGTTCTAGAGCACATCATCGAAGTTTTAACCAATCATCCTTTGAAAGCCGTCATATAAAAATTTAATGCGTCAGGAAGCTTAATAAAACAGATAGTAGACTTAGCCAGTATGCTATGGGGTTCAAACCTATGATCTCCATCAATGGGTAGGTTTTGGCTGATTTCATAGCTGAGTTTTCCTATAGCAATCATACTGAGCAAGATGATGCCCCTAGAATGTGGGAGCTCTATGTACATGGGTCCTCAACGCAAACCAAAGCTGGAGCAGGATTACTCCTTCATAGACCAAGAGCGACAGAGCTCTGTCTTTGATTTCTAGGCCTCAAACAACAAAGCTGAATACAGAGCCCTAATTGCCAGATTACGAGTTGTAAAAGAGCTTAGAATTAAGGCAATTACTATGTACAGCTATCCATAACTCATCGTGAATCAAGTACATGGATCGTACCAGGCTAGAGATGAAAGGATGAGCTAAGAACAGTCATGGAAGAATGGAAAATGTTGACAAAATGACCATCTGTCAAGTCCTACGATGGATGAATATCCATACTAATGCCATGGGCAGACTTTCTACTAGTGAAGGAGTAGATACTTTGGATAGCATCGCCATATGTCATTTGAAGAACTTGGCAATCACTAAAGGTCAACCCATCCTAGTGTTTAGTACCCTAGCTATATCATAGATGGATGAAATTAGAAGCTACCTAAAAGTAGAGACCTTACCAGAAAATAAGGCTAAAGCTCGCTAGCTTTGGATAAGGAAGGTCTCAAGGTATGTGTTCGTGGAAGGAGTAATGTGTAAAAGAGGGTACAGTCAACCATTGCTTAGATACATGACAGAAGACCAAAGGTTATAGATGCTGAGAGAAATACATGACAGAGCTTGTCGGAACCACTACAACTAGAGAACCTTAGCCCTTAAAGCTGCTAGATAAGGATACTTTTGGCCATTAATAAAAATGAACTCAACAGAGTTTTGCCTTAAATTGACAAGTGTTACAGATTCTTCCCACTGATAGGATGACCTGCGAAGGAGTTTAGTCCCCTAGGTAGTCCATGACCATTCGCCCAGTGGAAGATAGACCTCATCAGACCCATACCAACTGGTAGAGGAGACGCTAAATTTGCTATCTTAGTAGTTGATTACTTCACCAAGTCGGCAGAAGTAGAGGCCTTAGTCAAGATAATCGAGCAAAAGACCATTGACTTCCTCCAGAAAAACATTATCTGTAGGTTTGGGGTTCCAGAAGTCATCACAATAGACAATGGAAAATAGTTTGATATTCAGTGTGTGAGGACCATATGCACCAAATGGAGAATTTAAAAGCCTTCTCCACATCACACGAGCCACATCTGAATAGACAAATAGAGGTAGTGAACAAGATCATTAGGCACACCCTAAGACTAAGCCAGATAAGCTCAAAGGCTTATGGGTAGACGAGCTTCCTATAGTACTGTGGTCTTACCAAACTACAAATAGAACCCCTACTGGGAAAACCCCTTTTTCCCTAGTATATAAGACAAAATATGTAATACTGGTGGAGCTTGAACCCGCAACTGCCAGAATACAGTTATTCAACCCAATGAAAAACTAGGAAAGTTAGACCTATTAGAAGAGTTCAAGCTTAAGGTAGAGCTATCGCTCAAGCTCACTAGTAAAAGATGACCACATACTTCAACAAAGAAGTAAGGACGAGGCCGGTGGAACTCAAAGATTTAGTGGTAAGAAGGGCATTTTAGTTTAATCAATAGCACGTTGTAGGGTGTTTAGGGCCAAGCTGGGAACGCCCTTACAAGATTATCAGAGATTTAGGCAACAATGTATATAAGTTGGAAGATTAGAACGAGGTTCTATTACCCCACTCGTCTAATATTAATCATTTGGGGAAATATTACCAATAAGACAAAATATCAAACTTGTTATCATTCAAAATGTGAAAAAACAAAAGCCTAAGATGAGCTATTAAGCTCTAGGCTAAATGTGAAAGGCAAGAGCCTAAGATGAGCTTTTAAGCTCTAGGCTAAGTATAAGGAGTAAAAACATAAGCTGAGCTCTTAAGCTCTAGGCTAAGATGAGCTATGAAGGTCCTAAGTAAAACCTAAAGGGGAGCTTGAGAACACTTATGCCTAAAGCTAAAAAACAAGCCCAAGTACACACACAAACCTTGGGCTAGGTTTGGTAATAATATAAAACTGGCTATTAGGATAAGTCAAAAATGAAATTATGAAGATCTATCAAATTAGATAATAAAGAGTAAGCATTAAATAAGTGAACAAAACAAGTTTGTTTTTTCCTTGAAAATCCTAAAAATGAAATACAAAGAAGAAAAAGGAAAACATCTAAGGGTGGGGAGACGAAGATGAAACTATTTGAACTTCTGAATCCCTTTAGATCACCAAAAGATTTCCCAGAGGGTCCCTCCTCTGAAGTATCAGGAGCTGTAGTTTTCTATTTAATCTCCTCCTAGAGGGCTGTTATATGGTCTTCATGAGAAATAGACTCAAAGAAGAAAGATTATTGCAGCATGATCGTAACAAGGATATCTTTCTTCAATTTCTAGAATGCAGGCGAACTCTTCCAAGCTGATAAGGAGTCCCCATTAGCCTCCTCAAGCTTCTTCTCAGTCATCTCCAACTAGTCAAGAATAGTGTCTAACTCAGTATTAGAAACATCTGGTAAATTACTCTTGGTCTATAGCTCATCCATCAATTGCATGGCCTGTCCTGTCAAGATCCACTCGAATTGCTTCTACTTCTCCTTCTCCTTGGCCAAAGCATCATTAGCCTGCTTAAGTGCCAGTTCCGGTACTCTGCACAATGTTAAAGCCTCCCTAGCCTTCTTCAAGTTTTCCACATTTATTTTTTTGTTAGCCTCATAGGAGGAGATCATATTCCCAGTCTCCTTCATCCCTTTCCCAACGAAGGCAGAAAGCTCACACGGGACCTTGGAGATCTGTGTGAGGGTAGAGATCAGTATAGTGGAAAGGTTCTGTACCAGGAACCCACTGCTAGCAATTTTCTCTCAACTTTTCGTCAAAACATAAAAAAAGAGACTATGGATAAGGAGGGATCGAGTTGATTAGCTTGTTAAATAGAGACTCTACAGTGAAGAATTGTTTAACATGCTAGGGAAGGATCTGCTATAGAGGAATCTCCTTGTATGGCCTTTTAAAACGTGGCAACACCTTTTCAAATAGAATTTTCAGTGACTCAACTCTCTCCCCCCCCCCTCTCCCCCTTCTCCTTGGAAGGTGCATAAAATGGAACAAGAGACCAGAAGCTGCAAGGAGAAGCACCTCTATCCTTAGCGAGAGTCTTTTTTGGCATAGCCAATATGAGGGAAAGGTTGGACGATGTTGAGCCGAGTAGACTCACAACTAGGGAAGTGGCCTCATTATCTCTCCCTCTCTTCTTCTTTTTCCCTTCCCTTGTGTCAGTTCTCATGCTAACCTAATCTAGCACTTCCCAAGCTACATATACGTTGTAGAAAGCCAGCCCAATCTCATGATGCTCTTCAACTGCATCAATCTCAGTCCGGCAAGCTACGGTGGCTCTTGAAATTTTTTTTTATATATATAATTCATGTAATATATGTAAAGATGAAAAGAAATCTAGGGAAGAAACAATATACTCACTGGGCTAAAAGTAGCAATCATAAAACCTAAAGCCATTAGGTTGTAGTTGGAACACCACATTTTCCAACTTCTATTTTCCTTGGAAAGTGCACGGAGCTGAGTAATTCAATGCTGAGTTTTCTTGGTCATAGGATAGTCTTGAAGGCCTAAGAAGTAAGTGGGGTAATCAGAAAAGAGGTGGAGAAAGATAAAATTCAGAAAGAGCTAGAGAATTACAGACTTACAAACTTTTTGAGAAATTGTTCGAGCTCTAATATCTGGCATAGCATCATTCTTCATGAACTCCTAGTTCCCATAAAAAAAGAAGAACTGCTACTTGTAGTCTTTAGTGGAGGAGGGGGCATAGGTGATGCAGCTGTAGCTGGGCCTAGCAACTATGTATGCAGTTCTATCAGATGAGCTCTCTTTTACCTGATAGATGGAATTAAAAATATTTGGCCTCATATGACCAAAACCCTCGCGATCCCAAAGCATTATGATGGCTAAAATCAGCCTCCAACCGTTGAGTTGAATTTCGGATAAAGCAGTCTCCACTTGTTTAGCAATCAACAAAGGAAGGTATGATGAGGAGTCCAAGCCCTTTTAGAGCCTCTGCTTGTTGATAGCCATAGCCCCTATTGGGGGATTGAAACCCCTATCCTTGGGATTAGAGAGGAAAAATTCAGTATCAGTAGGAATATGGTATTCGTCCTTCCAATATTGAACCATCTCATCAATGATAGATGAGGAGATTGTCTTACTAGTCCAATTTCCATCCCTAAGGATCGTACTCGATAGGGTTGATGGCAAAATTAAGTCAACCATAACCATAGGGGGAGCAGTTGATGAAGCAATTCATAGAAAGAAGATCACAAAAGCAAAGGTGGTTTTTTCTTGTGAATAGTCAAAGCAGTCGAAGGAATCAAGGATGATTGAAGATTGAGATTTTAGAGTGAAGGGTTTCTAATGGAAACCAAAAAGAACAAAGAGTTTTACTATTTTTAATAGAGAGAGAGTTTTGCACTCAAAGAGGAAACAATGGTCAAATTGGAAAATTTGACTATTAACAGTGCCAACAGGTAGTTTTTCCGTCAAATTGCACGAGTTCATATCAAAACGGAAGTTGTTTATGAAGAACAAGTTTTGAAGGGTAACTACCACTACAAAGGTTGGATCGAATGGGAAAGGTTAAAAAAAAAAAAAAAAAAGACCTCACCAAAGTTAAGAACCTCCTTTAAGGGGCAGTTGTTGGTGCCTGACCTCATCATCAAAAAATGAACTAAAAATGAGCTAAAATAGCTCAGCACTTATATTTAAATCTAAAGAAGCTTTAGAAGAGACCTAAAGAGATGAAGATCTCACCTTAACATAATCATTACAAAAGGGAATCTCTGTCAGAATGATCATTACGTATGGCAAGGATGATGTCATCATCTGTAGTATTACAGAGCTCGGACATTCTTTTCCAGCTCTCCCAGCTAATGGATGTAACTCATCAGGTTGGCACCTCGTGGCCTGGGGCCCATCACATTAATTAAACTAACGGTGCCGCTTACGCTTCACCAATAAGAGATTAGAGAATATTCTTAAGCTAGAAGTAGAGTACTTATGAGCCTATTAGCTTGGGTATGATTTGATTGTCTACTGATTAAACATCTTACAGTTGCCACTTGCTCATTTTATTGTATAAGAAACAACATAGGTCTATTGTACCGACACAAAAAACAAAGGAAAATACTTTATCATCTGATTTAACTAAAAAAACCATTTCTCTACAATTAACTTCTCGTCCTTCTCTATCTCATTACTTTGTAATCATGCGTCAACAAGAATAAAGAATTAAGGGCAAAATAGTCATTTTGATAGTAGTTAATGGTGATAATTGAAAGGTTAGGGACGAATAGTGACGCTGAGGACATAATACAATAACAAATGAAAGGTTGGGCACCTACTAGGCCTAAAAAAAGAATGAGGAAAAAATTGATACAAAGTTGAGAGGCTTGGGACCTAGAGTGAAAATTACCCTCAAAACAGCTGAGTATTTTTGGAATTTAAAACTTAACCATATATTTTTGGAGATTTGTTTTAGAATCAAGTAAATGATGCAATTTCCCTAAGAATTAAACTTTGAATGACCCTAAAATGGACTTAAAATTAGTAACTAGGTTCAATACAATAAAAACTTGGACTTAAACATGGATTTTTGAATTCAAGCTTAAAACTTTTAATAGGTCCAACTAATTAATAGGACTTCAGATTAAATAGACTTACATTCCTATCCTAAAAAATATTTAAGTCAAAATAAAATTCTGGTATTTCTAAAAAAATAAATAAATAAGACGAGCGACACAGCTATAAACCTTTGTCATCACCAAATTTTATTGGAAATAAGTGCAAATAGGGTGGTAGCCATATGCATTATTTTTTTAAAAGCTTATAACATAAAAAAATTTCGTTTACAAAAATCTAGTCACTGACATACCCCTCATATATACTCAACAAATGGATAGATTCTGTGCAATGGATTATGCATGGTATAGGAATTTCAAAATAGCATTGTATGCATGCTAAAATAGAGAGATTTATTCTCATGAGTAACGATCTATCAATTAACTAAAGGCATTTAATTCATGATTCTGCTAGACCATTTTGTGCATGAACATGGGATACATGATGTTCAAATTTTATCCCAATTGATGCACAATAATATTAAAAGCTTGGGACGCAAATTCACTAGCATTATCAAGTCATATTGTTGTAGATCGGATATTCTAGAAACTGTTCTCATAATCGAATAGTTCGGGGAAGTAATATCGCAGATACTAGGTTAGTGACCATCTAGTTGCTGCACCTATTAATACCATAAAATATCTAAATAGTCCTCCGGGACGGTATTTGGGCACACACAAATCACCTTGAATTTGTTTCAGAAATGTTAGAGATTTAGTCCCAATTTCGGCTAGTAATGGTCTTGTGAACATTTTTTTCCTAGAGAACAACAAGCACATGGAAATTCATTAGATTAAAGAATCGTCTGATTTTTCTCCATTTGAATTTTCAATAATACTTTGCATCATTATTGATCTAGGATTAACTAAACAGTCATGTCAAATAATAAAATCCTTTAAAATATTGAACTTTAGTTTCAACATGACATTTATTTCAACTGTACTAATAATTGTATCATCAGGCAATTTCTCTAGTACACACACACACACATATGTATAAGGAAATTTGTCTGTAGTACCTCTGTACTGCATATTTCCCATCAAAACGGTCTAAGTGAATGTCATTTTAGACTTTTACTTGCATGGTAGGTAAATCTTCTTGTAAATTTTATACTATATCTTATCTTCTTAGATATTCTAATGGATTTATCTTTATTTAAAGGTTTTCGATATTTTAAATCAAAATTTTTGTAATATATACATATATACATATCTTACCTAGAAAGTATTTTTTTAATTTGGATTAGACTATTTTCTTTTTAGTTGATGTGGTAATTTTTAATTATTTTTTATATTCTCTTAAATTGAATTTTTATCAGGTTTTTTTAAGAGAGTTTAACATTTTATATTCTCCATTCTCATGATTACATGGAGAATATAAAATGTTATATTCTCTTATTATAAAAAATCTAGAGAATTTTTATATTCTCTTTACATATGAAATGTTAATGTGGGGTTGCATGGAGTTTATTGATTTCTTACACAGCTAGATTTGAGTTATGAAGTTTGAGTTTAAGACTGGGAACGGTTTAGGTAGGGCCCAAACCTGACCGGAACCAATCCAAAACCACTCCTATCGGGTCTCAGCCTGACCCAACCCGTCGCCAATCCTATATGTATTTGAAATTCATGAAATTTCAATAGCTGCATTGACAAAAAAAATGAAGGAAAATCAGTGTGATCCCTTTTAGTCAAATGGGTAGATTTTTAACATTAAAGAGGTCATGTTCTAAAGATTATGGGGCTAAACGAATCAGTGCAAGGAACTGAAAAAATTCAACAATTTTCTTCAAAAGAACTAAGAGAGTCCGCATCTAAAATCGTAGTAATAATTGTTAATGTTACGACCCGTCTCTTATTTTCAAAGTTCAACTTTTACCCGTCAAAGTCAAATGTGGAATAGTAAGTCAAGGTCAAAATTAAATTATTTGGGTCAAAATTAAAGTTATCAAATGGTTTAAAGTAAAAGAACTAAGGCTGAAGAATTTATCGACAAATAATATTTTATTAAGAACTAACTTATAGCAAGTAAGAAAGTTGAAGGACCTTGAGTGCAAATTTCCCTTTGTTAACGAAGAATCTTGCATTTGGAAGTCAAACGGACACAACACACTAAACACACACTACACAAACACTGGTTTCAACTGAGAGCAGGGAGGAAATGGAGAGAAAAAGAAAGAAGGAAAAAAGGGAGAAAATTTGAGGGTTTTGCACTAAACACACACTACATATGGGTGTTAGATTTTCTTTTACAAATCAAAAGAGGTATGACAAGAGATGATTTTTTTTAGGTTTATGCATTTTGTATTGGGTCTTGATTTTATGGTTTATTTTCATGAATTGAGGCTTAATAATTGTTCTATATACTGTAAAAAGGATGGTTTTTAACTTAGCAACTTCAATAACATATTATTACGAGATTATCATAAACCCTAGGTGTGAAATTTAGGGATTTTGTGGATTTTGTGAGTGGAAAAATATTTTCCAAAGATTAAGAATATTTTCATTATAGCATATTAAATGTTTTACTATTTAAAAGTCAAGCATGATTTATTTATTATTATGGCAATATATGAAATTCATAAAATGCTTAAACGTATTATTATCTTTAGAATGTGATTTCAAAATGGAAATAGTTATCTTATTACGTTAAGAATTTCCATAAAAGTATGTCATGTTATAAGTTTCTTGAAAAAAGCATAGTATAAGAATTATTTTCAAAACCACCAAAGTACCTATATGATCTTTACCCGCTCTGTATCGTGCGATTCGTTCCATGGTGTATTGACCATTTCAGTGATTTACTCGCTCTGCATCGTGTGATTTGTTCCACGGTGTATTGACAAGTTCAGTGATTTACCCGCACAGTATTGTGTTATGCGCTTTGGGCCGTGTATGTTGGTGGTTGCTTTTGGGGCTTGCTCTGTGTGAGTATGACCGGTTATTTAGCTACTCGGTTATCAGTATTACTTAGTTCAGAGTAGTATACTTTGTACATCGAGATTACTCTGTACATGTGTGTTACAGCTCAGAGGTACTTTTGGGTTGATATTGATGTGCTATTTTTAATATAAGAGAATTTTTATATTCTCTTAACATTTTTATATTAATGTTAATGTTAACATGGGTTGATTTTTTATATTCGATCAGAGTATTTTGTTTTTAGTTGATGTGGTAATCTTTAATTATTTTTATATTCTCTTAAAAAGAATTTTTATAAAAATTCTCAATGCAACATTTCATACTCAAATCTAGGTGTTTACATGAACTAGTGTTTGGGTCCATATCCCTATGTCAACATTTATGTTACTTCACCTGCAACAGTATGACTTGACCTTTAAGACCAGATCTTAAGCTCATTGTGTCAGACAGCTATTGATTAGCGCATGGTGATCATAAGCTTGCCAAATTAAGTGACTATTGATCAGTGGAATGTGATCGTCAGTACGCCACATCAGGCAGTTGGAGATCAGCCTAAATTGATTGTCAGCACAACAAATAAGGTGGCTAGAGATAAAAGGAAAGTGATCATCAGCACTCCACACCAGATGGCTAGAGATTAGCCTAAATTGATCATTAGCGAACCAACTCCGGGGGCTGGAGATCAATTGAAAGTGATCATCAGTGTACCAACTCCAGGGGCTAGAGATCAGCATAAATTGATTGTTAGCTCGCCAACTAAGGTAGCTGGAAATCAAAGGAAAGTGATCATCAGCGCACCACTTGAGGGACTGGAGATCAGCATAAATTGATCGTCAGTGCACCAACCTTGGGGCCTGGAGATCAACATAAATTGATTGTCAGTGCACCAACTAAGGTGGTTAGAAATCAAAGGAAAATGATCATCAGCGCGCCATTCAAGGGCCTAGAGATCAGCACAAATTGATCGTTAGCGCACCAACTAAGGCAGCTGGAGATCAGCCTAAATTGATTGTCAGTGCACCAACTAAGGTGGTTGGAAATCAAATGAAAGTGATCATCAGCGTGGCACTCATGGGGCTGGAGATCAGCATAAATTGATTGTTAGAACACCAACTAAGGCCGCTGGAAATCAAAGCTAAGGTCACCGGTTCGACTCCCTGGGGATGCGATTTCCTCCAGAAAATTCATGAACCCTTGAGGGGGCCACAACCTAGCCCCCAAAGGGGACAAAATCGTGGTATTACGTGTAAAAAATACACATCAACATTGCCTAACCTAGTGTTATCAGTTACTGTCAATTTATAACAACGCACATTTTGGAAGTATTGTCTATTGGTAAATGCAGTAGCAGGTTCATCAATGTATAACATTGAGGATCTAAAAGCAATGTCAATATAGACTTTTATGCTGTAACAGGTAATGGAGTATACAAACTTTGGGAGACCAGACCTAATATGTATAGGCCTTATAGTTGTTGGGCTGGCTGATGATGTGATGCTTGATACACGATACCAACCTCGTCCATAAAGGGTACATGTTTCATTCACGCAAGCTAAAAATGAAATGTCATCATACATACATTTTTTAGTATTTAAGTGCAGCGGCACATTTAGATGAACATCTTGACCTTGTGTATAATCATCAATGTATAACATTGAAGATCTAAAGACAATGTTGATAGGATGTAGATTCTATGTAGATTCTATGTATATACCCCATGAAGTATACAGACTATACAAGACGGGGCATAAAGTTCATAGAATCTATAATTGTCTTCAAGTAATGGCACCAGTGACATTAATGGAAGAAAAGAATGAACTGCCACAAACATACATTACCATATAAACAGAATGGCCATAATTCGGGTCAGGCAGTGTGGCCCGCCCCATTACAATAACCCTAAAAAGTTCAGTTTGTATTGGCACAAATTTTAATTGCATAGATTTACCCCTATAATACAGTAGTATAATTTAGTTGAGATCCACATGAAAAAACTGTACTTGTGCAGTGGTTAGAGTTTCAGCTATACTTTTTAAAGGTCATGAGTTCAATTCCAAGGTCTTACATACTTCTTTTGGATCAATGCCAAAGTTTTTGCTATACCTGTCAGTGGTTATGAGTTTTGGCTTTCTTACTAATAATGCCTGATACATGTGGCTTTCTAGATTGCTGGGGATATACTACACTTCATTATATGCTACGATAGGGAATTCTCGTGAATAGCCATCAATGAATGGTTGTGGACTAGAAAGCATACCACGTCTTTGGTTGTGTCTTCCGACGGTAAACTCGTATAGCTTAAAGCAGATATTGCTCAGAAAATTAAGGTTGATGTAGAGGCGTATGACAATCTCCCTAATGTTCAGGGATCTTGCACACCAGAACATTGCTATAGCTGAGATTCTTGACAATGGTAACCTTGACTAGTACAAATTAGTCTTCAAGGAGGCACCTCTGTGAGTGGTTAAGTCGACCAGATGTGGACACGACATACCATTGGAAGAGGGTGGACGATCTAGGTGTTCTTACGATCAATACTTGATGCGGCAGCTCTTTTGAGAGGACTCTAATACATACAGTGGTAGCGATGAAGATGTTTTGGAAGGAGAAGTTGGCAGGGCCACTCCTCTATTTAATGGTGGTGTTAATAACTCTGATACATACAGTGATAGTGACAAAGATGCTTCAGAATGGGGAGTTGACGGGGCCCTTCCTGGAGTGAATGGCAGTATCCCCAACGGTGTGAAAAAAGAGACACAATTACCCTATACAATTACAGGGACAGTGTAGAGCCACCAACCCCGTGATGATGCAACTGAGACCTAAGAAGTCATTGGACTGGTTTTGACATAGGAGGTAGAGGACACTCCAACAGAATCAGAAGATGAGGCTAAAGGAGGTGAGGATGTGCTCGAAGTGGAGGTTCCTCGGCCAAAATTTGAAGGCTGTTCCAGTGATCCGCATTCCCAAAAAGGCATGGCCAACAATGAGGTTTTATAGATGCACGGTAACCAAATGTTTTCTAGCAAAAAGGAACCACAGAACAGTTTACACATGCTAGCAATCGCCAAAAAATTTGAGTTCAAAGTAAAGCGCTTTAATAGGTCAGTGCTGTCTGTTGGCCGTAGCAAGCCCAACTGTGGGTGGTTCGTTTGCGCTTCTCGAATGGGGAAGTCAGAAATCTTCAAGATACGAAATGAACCAGATGTATACACTTGTGGTTCAGAGGAACAGTGAAAATACCTTCGGCAAGCAACCTTGAAGTAATCGTCAATCTCTTCAAAGATAGAATCTGGGATGATTTCTCCTACCATCCAAGCGTGATTATGGTAGATGTGCTCCGTGAACTTGGGGTGACAATTACGTATAAGAGGGCATGGATGGCAAAAGAGCACGGTCACCATTGAGCGAGGAGCAGCAGCCGCTAGTTACTAGGGTTTTCCATCATATTGCTACATGCTTGAGAAAAGCAATCTAGGCACGGTCACTCGAATCCAGACCGATTGGAGTGGAAGATTTAAGTATCTCTTTTTTGCATTTGGTGCTAGTCTGGACGATTTCCGCGGCTACGTGCGACTAGTCATATGCAACGATGGCATACACCATAGTTGTACTTTCCGTGGTATCCTTTTGACAGCCACTCACTAGGATGGGAACGGGCAAATCTATCCATTTGCCTGGGAAATTCTTAGCTCTGAGACCATTGCATTGAGGTCCTGGTTCTTGACGAGGCTCTGAGACCAGATGCCATACAGCAATTTACTAGTTTTCATCTCAGATAGGGGGCACAGAGTCGGTAAAGCACTCAATGTGTGTTTTCCCTTTCTCAACATGGCACTTGCACGTGGCACCTAGAAGGTAATTTCTTTTTAAAATAAGGAATAATTTGTTTTCGTGACATGTTAACAGACTTTTATTCTCTTGCAAATTCAATTTGCTTATTTCTTTTATTATTAGTAATAAGTCTCTCTCCCTCTCCCCTCCTCTCTTTATTTGTGTGACTCAATAATTTTTACCCACAATCTTATGCATGATCTGTTTTGGTATCATAGTTGTGCCGTGAGAGAAGTTTCTCTAGAAGAAGTGACTGCTCAAATATATGATAAGCCAAGGCATAAATCTCATGACATCTAGATGTGAAAATATTAATAATTTCTTGTATATATTTCATTCATCTATTATGCTCCATATATTAATCCATAGAATATTTGATATACAAATACAGGGAAAGTTCCCGAAAATATTCTTCTTGCCTATCACGAACATACAAGTCCTAGACTCTAGAATACAGAATCGATATTATTTAAGCTCACAATATAGATTCTATACTTCAGCTCATGCCAACATTAGGGTCTATTTTCATCAATCTTGAGTCGCATGTAAGTGACAGATAAGTCAAAATTAGGTTATCATCTGCCATCAACGGTGTGAAAAGTATCTAACTCCCATCAATGGTGTCAATGTTGTGCCTTGAGTTAGGTTGAGGTACCACCGGCGTGCTTACTTTGGACCATTTATGAGGGCTGTTTATGCACATCGTGTATCTGATTTTGAGCATGGCATGCAGTAAATCAATGGCCTTAGCGGGGCTGTTCACACATACTTAAATAAGCGTTACCTTCTCTCTGGGCACGAGCTCTCTTTCCCAGTAAAAGATATAATATGATGACCAGTAACACAGCATAATCAGTCAATTCACTCCTCAAGCACCAGAGGGAGCTTCCCGTACAAGTCTTTTACATGAAATATGGATTGTGATGTAGTGCTAGTTCTTTGAGTGTCACACTGAGGCGAAGAACTGCTAGACTGAGTTGACCCCAACCATGGATGATGTTCTTCACAAAACTTTCTATGCCGGTTGCCATCTACAGATCCAAAGAAGCGCAGAAGGCCAGTTTGAAGTTGGAATGGGGATAGACATGTACAGGGTTAACTTGCAAACAAAATCATGCGAGTTTCGTGATTTAATCTCGATTATATGCCGTACATACATGGAACTTGAGTAGCCTGCCATGTTGGAAAGCCACTATCTCAATTTTGTTCCCTGTATTACATGACAATGTACTAGAGGGAGGCATACCGTGACCACATCTCTCCAGTCGAGAACACGACAGGCTAGGATGTTCCTTCTCACATAGCCAACGTGGAAGTTCGGCCGCCAGATGTCAGACGTCCACCCAGTCGACCACGAAAGCGTCGGTATAGGTCTATAGGTGAGGACTTGTGTACTATGCCGAGGAAATGTGGGCACTATAATCAGGTGGGCCACTACAGGTGGACATGGAAGGTACCTATCAATGCTCGCCACAACGAGCCAAACCCTGTCTCTCACAACAACGTTTCCTAGGCCGTTTTTGCCAAAATATGAGCAATCCTTGTGTATACTCACTTTTCTATTATGCTCAATTAATGCACAGAATATTTTGTGTACAACCACAAAGACAGTTCCCATAAATATTCACACCCTCTCTTAAGAATTGTAAAGGTATTACCCTCAATTTAAGCAAGCTTTCTACTGTAGATCATACTCATACCTCTTTCAAATTTACTCTCAACCATCCTTATGATCGCTATGGAGATTCGTTTAAGGTGTTTTGCAGTCATCCGAATTCCATGAACATGCAATTCTAGCAATGTAGTATGTCAAGAAACAGAGAGAGCTTGATCTAGATTACGTAATTGGTAGAGTGCTAGTGATTTCAACCATTCGATTGTACAAGTTAAACGCGAAGTAAGAATACAGGAGCACAAGGAACTTCATGTTCTCATCTATTTGGGCTTGTTGCTTTCTCTTTTATGTTTATGTTTTGATATTTTGGTCTCTGTATATCTTCTCAAAAAATCTAGGCTACTTACAAGTCTTTCGTTATTTTTACAGCCTTATTACTACTACTACGTTGAAACTGAAATATAAGTACGTACAAAGATAATGTAAACCAGTTAATGGGCAGCTCGTTGGCTACTTTTTGCGGACCTGTGTTTGCCAGGAAGGCATAGGTGATGATGATGTCTTTTTGTCCACAATCGGTACCTTGTAGAACATTTTAAAAATCTTGTGAAGTTTCATATTGTCTCAGCACAGCAAACGCTTCTCTATTCTACATTCCAGCTTTATAATATATATCCTATAGAACTCTGCTCTATGCATGCCTCAGGGCACATCTATGTGCGTTGAATAGTGGTAGCTTGGGGCAGGGTTGGCAATATTTCCATCTTGATGGAGCTTGTAACGGAGTTAATAGATTCTATCACTCAGATGCACGAGCTATGTGGAATCCATACAGTCTCTGATATCGTACTTAAAACTAGCTATATTATCAGGGTGACTGGGGCCACTACCAAACAGTCCAAAGCTATAGCCTACATAACTGGAAGGATCATTTGGCCCACATTGTTTTGGCTAAATCTTTGGTGATTCTTTGATGATTCGGCCCATGCTGTGGAAGTTTCCAAAAGACTACGAAAAAAGGGATTTTTACGTGTAAGTTTTTACATTTGTAATAAATTGGAAAAATACTCTCAATTGTAACTATTTTGGTCTTGGGAGTAGTTACTGGAAACAAATTGCAAAATAAGTATTGACCTAACATTTGTAATTTATCAATTGAAAATTAAAATAAGTATTGTTCTAATTACAAGGGTCAATGTGTTATGGATGTGTATTGGCTAATTTCCACCCAAAAAAAAAAACTCCCTTTGATTTATTGGAATCCATTTCCAAAACCTTCCCCGAATGTTTTGTAATAAAACCTTCCATCTTTCATGGCGTGCATTTCATCTACGCAATGTGTTATTTATTTAAACATGCCAGGCATCCAAGACATGCCACTTGATGGCCCAAGGTTTTGCTACCAAACCTCTGGGAGCTTTTTGAAAATTTTCCAAATTTATTAATCATAAAATATATAATCCAATTTGAAGAGCTACTGACACTAACTTAAGAAGTTAATTATCTGTCTTCCCATTGGTGTAGGCGAAATAAGATTCTTGTATACTCGTTTATTAATTATTATGCGACACACAATCGTTTAGACAAACATAAGTGATAAATCCAAATAAAAAAAATAGAATCAGAACTATCCGCGGGCCGGGGTGGATGGAATCATTGGACAAAATATTAATATGTGGCAATAGGAAGAAATAAAACAAAAATTTAATTAAATATCAAAATCAATTGGGGTTTAAAAACTAAAAAGCAAAAAAAAGGGGAATCATTTGAGGCTACAAAATGGGCCGATATTTGTACAGGGCCCCTTCAAACTTGGCTTCTGATAGCAACTTTCGTATGACATATCAGCAACTTGACATGCATATTCCATACCGTACATTTCTGTTTTGACAATATTCCACAGAGCCAGTAGTTTCTCGAAGACAAGTGCATCATGTGAAAGCAAAAATGGATTTAGAATTTTCATTAAGCTAACATCTCGGGGGCATATAAGGAATAGATACATTTTGAGAGGCCAGATGGAAAAATGAAGAAAAAAGGGAGTAGAGTTTACACCAGATTTACGGTGTTATATTCCTGTTGTTAAATCTCTATCATTGGTTTACGCAACGCGCTGAATGCAGAGAATGATGGCATAAACAAACTCCATCACAGAAGCATTAACACGCAAGGAGGGTTCCTCCAAACATAAAATGAAAACAAGGGAATAAAACAAATGAGAATGAGCACAACATTACTGATTCCAAGAATATAATTTATTCGCGGTAACTTGTATGGGCCATCTATCGACATATTCTATATAGACAGCATTTCGGTACATAGATTCTAAATATTTTGTAATTTTCTAGTAGCACGCAAGAGGAGCATCCATATCGCGTCATTCAGAAAGCCTAAAGATTACATTATTTACTTGGTCGCCTGATAACTTCAGAGTAAAGTCACCTTCGTGAGTTTTCTAGAAGTCAAGTCATGCACCCGGAGTTGTGTCAGTGGACGGCTCAGGTGAGAGATCAACCGGCTTCAGATTGGGGACAAGACACCTGGCAACGTTAATGTTCCAGCGAGTAGCTTGACGACACAGTAGATCTGGAGACAGTCCCAGGCGTTCAGCTTCCAACTCCATTGAGTTGTCAATGATGCACTCCACACCCAGCTCAGCAGCGAGAGTTGGTCCCCGCCAGGGCAGTGTGGTGGAGTGGTGACCATTGTGCTTGGAATCCTCCTCTTCTGTTGGAGAACGTTCTGGTCACCGTCAGGTGGGATGTCAACGGGAAGCACGGACTCAGCACTCGCCAGAGTATTTCTCTTTGGTGTCTAGTCAGTCTTATGTCTGGCCATTGCATAAGGGAAGTTGGGAGTCAACATGATCTGTATATGGTTCTCCATTGATTTTCTTGCAATTTAGCTGGTCTTAAATGGAACAGACCATGATCCTTTTATAGACCACCAACATCACAAATTGCTAAACCAACAACCCAATAATACAATCCAACCATGAAGACTGGGATTCTGTGACCCTCATTTCAGCCTGCAATGCTGGACTTGTTACCAAATCAATGCAAAAAAGTATTCTAACTTGCTAATCTTGTGGATTCTTCTGTGCAATTCCATTTTTTGCCAGCACCTATGCGGTTTATGGCTTATCATATATTCGTCATTAGCATTAAGTCCCCATACAATTTGCTGATGCAATTTTGATACGACGCAGGTAGAATCAATAAACCCCTATATGAAGTGTCAAATCAGGTGACCCCTATATTTAATAGCTCCTATATGCATTTAGGCGGAGCCAGCACTGAACTTTGTGAAAACACGAACAACATTTTACTTTTTTCTTATTATTATTATTTTTTTTGAGATTGTTCGCTGCTTGCTGCCGCTAGTTTGGGTAATAGTTGAAAAGAAAGCAAAGGGAAGTAGATGAGAGAGTGAATAAATGCTAGAAACTATTTTAAATTGAAAGCCCAACAGCAATTTGTGAGTGGACTCTTGACAATAGTATGGGACCCGCAATTTAAATGATAGAGAAGCACTGGTTAATTGTCTTTGCATATCTAATGTAGTGTTGATAGCCTTTTGTCTAAACGAGCAATCTAGAAAGGTTCAATGTTGGTTATGCCCTTTCTTCACCGCAGTAAGGATTCTCCTGATCTTGGGCAATGTATCAACCTATAAAAAACTTAGTACAATAAAATGATTTATTTTTGACCATTTGGTTCCTATGCTTGTTTATAATATTTAAATATATTTAAATTTATAGTATGATTATTGCGTACAATAAAATAGTTTATAATCGAGTATGATTTCTTATAAAGGATTACTTAAACGTGCACTTATAAAATATTATTTTGAGGAGATGACCTATACTTGCTTTTTATTATTATTGTAATTTTAAGCATGAAATCAACAAACACTAAATATGAATCATAGAATTGATATTAAGTAATACTACGAATCGAAATTAAGAATTAAACAATGTTCGGCAAGAAGTAAAAATGGAATTTGATATTAGGAAAATTCAATTAGAAGTTACTATTTATCACACAAATTGTTTTGATCAAAGAGGTTTGGGGATCAGAATTACAATTGTAATTTCAATTTCAAAACTTTTTATTGAAATAATTGTTAAAATTAAAATTAATCACAATAAACACTACACTGTAGGTTAATCTTGATCTATTAAATTGAAATTAAACAAATAAACACTATGTTAAGATTAATCTTGATATTTTAATTAGATCGCACACTAAAAATTATTAAACGATTATTTGTGCATGATACTAAAGGAGAACAGGTTACTTCAAAAAAAATGGAGAACATGTTTATTGATTTTACGTTTGTACTAAATTAAAATAATTAAGGGTAAATTGGGAATTAAAATAAATAAGTATGTATAAAGGTGGAATCCAATTGTTTTACATTAATATAGTTTAATCTTAAGTTTTTTAAGCATATAATTATTAAAAGTATTAGTTTGAAGGATAACATATGTTAGGTTAAGTAATTAATTTGTTTTTAATTAATGGATTGATATAATAAATGAGGAATCATCAGAAGCAAGGGTAAATTGGGAATTAAAATCAATAAATAGGTATAGAGGTAGAATTCAATTGTTTTACAAGGACACAAAGACAATATATCATATCTAAATTAAGTTGAGCTTCATAACCGTACCTTTCCTTTCTTATTGTGAGAAATGAGAATAAATAATTTATTAGTCTATGACTTGTAAACGAAGAACATAATGGCAAAAAAAAAAAATGACATTTTACTCCATCTATTTGCATATAGACTCGTCTCGCCTGTTCCATATTTCTCATTACTTGCTATAGACAATTTGCAAACATAATTTAATGATTATTAATCAATGCTGTAAACATCTCACAGTAAATGTGGCGTTTACTCTATATTTTAAATAATTAAGGCGTATAAATATCTCTCTATTCCCATTGGCAATTGAAATTTTAAAATTCTCGCGCAATTAAAAGTAACACAAACCAAGCTATACTTTTGGAATAAATCAAGTAACGAGTAACAAATTGATCATTTACTTGATGTTTTTATAGAAAATGACCCTTATATATTTAAAAATTGTCTCTATTTAGTGATATAATACTCCTTGAATAGAGAGCCAATTGGAGAGTGTCTATGGGGATGTTTGATTCAATTTATGGTAGTTGATTTATAAAGAGAAATTATAAAGAGGTGAAATGAGTGGTGTAGATTTAATAGAAGTTTGAATTTTGTGGTTATAAATGAGTATTTGTCAAATCAATAGTCAAATCAGTGGTAAATGAGATTATAATGTGTTTTGTTAAAGAGTATCAAACAAGGGCTATCACTACGAAATTGATTTAACACCTACTCCATGTACTTAAAATCCACTTTATTAAATTTCAGTAACATTTGTTGATGGTCAAACACATATATATAATTCTCTTCCGATCTTGTGAGTTCTTTTTGATGTACTGTTCCAAACATCTTTTGATTCTCATTGTCAATTCACGATATAATTTCACCTATAACTAATTCAACAACTGCTGGTTTATAACTACAAATTGCTAAATTTATTAAATTCTCATAACACTTCGTTAATTATTACAATGAGAATCAAATGGCCCCTGATTACACGTGACATGATTGCGTAAAGGCCCATCGCATGGTAGCCATTCCAATGTGAACCGCAGTGTCACACTGCTTATTTATATAAACAACCCAACTCATACTCCTCCACCCATCTCCTCTCAGGTTTTGCAATGGCATGCAGTGCATGCCCACTCAACCTTTTCCTCTGAACCTTGAGGCCAGAGCGATTCAAAATAATCAACACGGACACAGATGGATTTGATCGCTTAAAGAATTTCATAATGGTTGGAGTCAACAGGGCACGCAGTAGCTTCGTTATATGCACCTTCTCTGGAGATATTGATATATCAAAGCTACAGGTGCATTTGAGCCTTAAGATATTTAACCTCTGGCTCTATAAGAATGGTAGGATTTGGCCTCGTTCAGATGACCTAGAGACGTTATGGACGTGGCAAAAGCTGGCCTTCTATGATCTACTTATGTCCCCAGATGAGTACGACGTCATTCTCGGTGTTCCTTGATCCCTTATTCCACTGCTAGCTGCCGGGATCCTACCTTGGCAAATAATTGTACACGTTCTTGTTTATGCTTTTGTAGGGCCAAGTCATTTCTCCTCAATGTTTTCTGCTTGAAATTCCTGGTCCAGGTGTTAACATAATCGAGTTGCATAGTGCATTGTCCTCAAACCTGGCTTTATCCTTATTTCTTTTCCCCCTAGCTTTCAGTGTAGAAGACGATGAACAGTGGCTAGAGTTATTCAGTCATTTATAATACATATAAACAATCGATACATTTTTTTTGGTATTATTAATATATGTTTATATTTATATACTGTATATGATATATCCTTACTATAATTACTATATACAAAGAGGGAGTTTGATTTGCACTGTTAAGACAACTGTTTGTCTTCTCCTATTCACAGGGCTTCCAAACAAATAAATTCTACCAAGAAACGAAAAAGCAAGAAAATAATCAAAAGGTAGGGGGAAAAACAATTCAAAATTTAATTGAATTTAATTAACGTAATATATAGACTAAAAAAATAACTTTATCAAACTAAGAGTTTTAAAAAAAAGTCCTATAAGTATTAACAAAAAACTTGAATTTTTTATAATGAAAATGTTCAAAAAACCTCTCTTTTTATAATTTTACATATACTCTGATACAATAAAAACTGATCACTTAGATTCAAGAAATTAATGACCATTAGAATAAAAAATAATAAAAACAATTGGAATATATAGAATGGAGGAATTTAGAGACCCAAAATTATTAAGCAAAGACATAATTGGAGCACAATTAAAACTATAGTAAAGAATGAACTAGAATTAAAATGTGTCGATCTCGTTGTGCAGCACGGCTCTCATCAAAATATCGTGTTGAAAAGATTGAAATTCACGATACTAAATTGGAACTTAAAAATTTGTAACTTTTGATAAAGTGAGAAAGACTGTAGAATAATGGCTCTAGATTAAGGGGTTGTTTGAAACTATTTATCCGAATTGAATTATAAAGAGAAATTATAAAGAGGTGAAATGAGTGATGTAGATTTAATGTAAATTTGAAATTTGTGGTTATAGATGAAAAGTAGTCAAATCAGTTATCAAATCAGTGATATATGAGATTATAAAGAGAAATTATAAAGAGGATCAAACACCCTCTAAGTTTTTTGTTTTAATTTGAGAGTGTGAGTAATGATCCTGGAAGGACAATACACAGAGAGAAAGGAGATTTCCTTTTTAACCAATTATGTGGACTTAGAGTTGAAAGAAAGGAGAACATTACTAACTGGATGCAAAGTTGGAATTTGTAATTCACATTTGTTATAAATAATCATGACATAGCTGTGTACGCATTTGCCTATAGAGGCCTACATTTGTCTTCGAGATTGGCTATGATGTGACATTACTTTCTTTCTTGGAAGTAGAGAGCCGGATCATTGTTGATGTTTTATAGCTACTTTCTCTGTATTTGGTTGAAACCCATATCTTGGACCATTATACAATAGCAAACATTTTTCTTTCCTTTTTTGTTTTTTTTCCTCCCTCTCTTTTATAAAAAGTTGCAATGGCAAATGAAACAAAATGGCAGAGAACTTTCAAACATTCACATAAACCAAGAAATCATGTTCAGACTGTATAGACTAGAGTCTCCTTACTAATAATTATCCGTCTAGGATTCTCTACCTTGCCAGCTCACCTTTTCACGAACCTATGAGTAGCCAACATTTATCACTGCCTACCATATAGAAACACGCAACTATGTTTCACAACATTGATGCTAGAAAACAGACTCTTGAATCTAAAAACATTAAGCTACTGTAGAGTCTCATCTTTATTTTTCAATCAAAATTATATTGTTTTTTAATTAATTTCCTTAAATTTTGCAGCCTTCTTCCCACCAACGTTCATCCGCATTTTTTAATCTTGCTTTTGTTAATCCTTTTCCGGTCGTTTTGGTGATTTTTTTTACATACTATAGAGGCTCTCATAACTTTGTATCATTTCTTATTTTGTTGAGAAATATCTAATTTTGATAGATTGAGAAAGTTAAGATGATCCTTGGTTAATATGCATATGAGCAACGAGTTTTTTAGATACATTTTTAAGCTAACTAGTGCATGTTGTGCTTTACTACTACTTTACAATAATTATTACCAGTTTTTATAGTTTTAAGTAATTTTATACGGTTGAGTATTAACATTTTTTAAGTAGGCAATTAATATTCGTCTGGTTACTCATTAATTAGTTATTGAGACCAGCCTTAGATCATTTAACATCGTAAGAGCCGTTTAATTAATAATCAAATTAGCTTTGGTAATTAAGGGGTTGTTTTGTTAATAATTAGTGATTTGGTGTAAATCATCAATGTTTATTTACATATATTCTAATTATTTAAACTAGAATGTTCATACACGTAAATGCGGCACTTTTCCTTACTTCCCAATGACAAATTCTCCCACGTTCATCAATTATGAAAATAATATTATTTTAATTTGATTATACAATGAGCACGTTGACTTGCCATCAGAATCATTGATCGCCCTTGACAGTCACACATTTCAACCGGTAATTGTTTAGAAAGCTCTACTCTAAGCGGTGAAATAATATATTGCTTGAAATTATAAATTCAGTTAAGCATGACTTTTATCCAAATATTAATTTTAAATTTTTAAAACAAACATTAACATGTAGGAGCATTCTTAAGTAGCGCTTTTGAGTTCGCTAAGAGAACATCATTTCAATTGATGATAACCATCCCATTTTGGCGTCAAAAGGCGTAATATGAGTGGTCTACAAAAAATGGAGCCCAATTTGTGACCGACATAGATTCTATAATCGTTTCCACTGGGAGTATAGATTCTATAACAAATGTATAGTTAGCGGTATAAGACCTACACGCCTTGGAGCAAAAAGCACCAACACTCGTGCCATGCAGACCTAAAAATTGTGTAGTAGCAACAAAAAATGGCACTGCAATACACTAGTAAATTTGTGGTCATAGATCAAAGAGATCAATATTTTCGTCTACGTAAGCTTGTTCACTAACTTGAAAGAGAAATTATAAGTTGAAATTATAAAGATGATCAAACAAGCACTTAATTGCATATGAGCCGTCAAAAAAGGAGGTTAATATCATATACCTGAAATGTGCATCTGCGTAAGGTGAATATACAAAAAGTTAATCCTGAACTCCCGTACAAGCTGAAGCACTCAATATCCGAGTGCAAACTCTGAATGCCATAGATCAAATGCCAGCTTCTGCCGGTATTTTTTGAGTCTTGACTGACCCAGTCCAAAGGAATGCCAGCGCAAATGCACTCGGTGAACTTCAATTACATATTATGTGTTTATGCATGTGCTATATGTGATTTATGGAAACATATAAAGTATGTGTATAAGTAGCTCACCCTAATCAGGAGCCCACAGACTTAGCTCGTCATTTTAACGGGCCCACAGACATAGACAATTGGCTTGTATTAAAACAAGTTCACAGACATAATTTGTATGTGTACATGTGTTTAAATTGCGCAATATGTATTGTGTGTTTAAAAGTTAGTGTGCGGGATTCTATTGAATGTTTCCTCGAAACACTCACCCTTTATTTCAAAACATTTTAGGTTTTGGTGCTGGCAGCGACTCGACCGAGAATGGCAATTGAGAAAAAGGAAAATGAATAAATGTTGATTGGTTAATGTCTCTTTTATTTTTGCAGACACTGTTGCTATTTCTCAAAGTTGAATATTTTGACAATGGTTACTTTAGAAAATATTTATGAAATTTTATATTATGTTGTTTATTTTAAACAAAGAAAGAAAAAAAATTTCCGCATTATTTTATACAAATGTCAACTTTTCGCATTTCATGAAGAAAAGTAAAGAAGTTTAGTAGCGTCTCGTGTGCTTAGAACTTGAGGCATCACAGTTTGGTATCAGAGCGAGGTCTACGTTTCTGTGGACTCGCTTAAAGCATATTTTTGAAAGGAATTTTTTGTTATGATAACTTAATTGCCACCCGCTGTCGTTCGTGCTGCCAACTCCACGTAAAAGTTTGTTTATTGTCTTCAATGAAATTTTGCTTGGATACGATGTTTTCAAGTTATATGTATTCTTTTGTATCTGCCTGGGAAATTTATGCATGCATATAAGAAAGGAAAGGTACATGATATAGACCGGCAGATACTATGGAAAAGTTAAAATATTCATCGTATCCCAATAAAGAAAATAAAGAGTTTTTAGAGTTTGAGCAAGGTGGATTTTAAGAAAGATGTGACCAACGTAAAGACAAAGAAAATTTCTTTCTAAGTCCTGAAAATATTGCTAAAGGTTATTGAGACACCCAACTAACTGGATATTGCATAATTGGTTAACAGATATGGCAGAAGATAACGGAAATGGACATGCTGAGGCAGCTAGGTTAGCATATGAGAACTTTGTAGCTGACCCTAACTGGACTAAGGGTGAGCATGTGGGTCGTGTTTGTGCAGCCCGTACTCAAGCCATCAACTTCGGATACCAAACGACCACAGCTCGGTCCATTGGACATCTGATAGACATATTAGAAGAGAAAGAGAAGACATAAGCCATGAACGTCCACTTTCACCTCCACATAGCTTAAGGTGGGGACTTTGACTTTGACCTCTTTTGCGAGGTGCTCTTAGCGCATTGGGGAGCATATGCGCACCATGGTGCCACAACCTCCCCTACGCCTGCACCCTTACCTGAGCCAGAGGATGGATGATCTGGAAAAGGATCCAGAGGAAGATCCTAATGAGGAGATTCCCGAGGAGATTCTTTTAGAGATTCCTAAGGAGATTTCAGATGGGATTCCCGAGGAGGAATTGGAAGAGGATGAGGAAGTAAAGGCTTTGGAAGACTCTGAGCTAGAATCAACTACCACATGAGAAGATATACCCCCTTCGCCCAAGAAATTTAGGGCGTGAACAGTTGGGTTAGCGACAACGATGACTAGAGATAGAAGAAGGTTTAGAATAGTTGTCATTGTCTACATTGCATATACCCCATTTGTTCATTCTATTTGTTGAGCACCTGGTGCTCCTTTGATGTACTCCTCTCCAAGGATTTTGATGAGTACTAATAAATGAAGATTCTTCATGTTCCTTGAGCCGTTCCTCTCTATTTCCTGTTGCATTGAAATATATATATCTTTCAAGTCATTACAACGTAAATATTTGTTTTGCAAGGAAATGGCGTGCCATATGCAAACCGATATGCTCTGAGAACTCTTTAGGATCATGCAAGGTATAGTAAAGGCCCCAGCTCTAGCTCCGACACTGGCACTAGCAGCACTTCTAGCTACTCCTATGGTGTCAATCATCGATCTCCATCGGCACCATCCACGGACATTTGACGATGAGGTTGGGCCAGTAGTTGTAGATGAGTGGATCCGCACAATGGAGAAAAGTTTCTGCCACATCTCATGCCCTGAGGATCAAAAAGTCCTGTGCGTGGAATTCAAGTTGGTCTTTGGGGATGGACATTGGTGGGAGTCAGCATCCCATACCTGGCTTGGCGAGGAACTGAGGAATATGACTTGAGCTCAGTTCAAGACTAAGATCAAAGATACGTACTTCTCCTAAGCCTCTATGACAACGAAGTGGAGTTTTTGTAACTCATGCAAGGGGACAAGGACATCACAACTTATGAAAGGAAGTTTGAAGAGTTGTTCCATTTTGCCCCGCACCTGATGAGCACCGAGCATACGGAGGCCCAGGGCTTCAAAAGAAGGCTACAACCTGAGATTCGACAGATAGTAAGCGCCTTTGATCTCCCCACCTATAGTACGATTGTGAAAAAGGCTCAGACAATCACCTACTCAGGGATGAAGGTCAGGGACCAGTCTACTGAGCAGGATCACGGGAAGAGGAAGTGGTCCAACCAGAACAGGAGTAGAAACCACATATCGGGACAACACAAGAGGCAGAACACTAGGCCAAGTGGTTTTCAGAAGAGTCTTGAACTCCTTCAATGCCAGAAATGCAAGAAGCACCACTTTGGTGAGTGCAAGAGGGGCAGAATGTCTGCTATTGCTGTGGCTAGCCAGCCACTTCTCCAATGAGTGTAGAAATGGTGGGCCAAGTATGGGCACAGATCAAGCGAGTAATGGAAAGGCCAGGACCTTTGCCATGACCCACGAGGATGCTGTGGAGGACCCAAATGTGATAGCATGTATTCTATCTGTCTTTAGCACTCCCATATATGTTTTGATTGACTCTAGTGCTACGCATTCTTTCATATTTGTTGCATGAATAGCTAGATTCAACATGGTAGGAGAGAAAACTGGTAGCGTACTTGATGTTAGTATGCCATCAGGTGGATTAATTGATACATAGAGATAGCTAGGGTAGTACAGATAGAATTTGATGGAATGATAATAAATGCCGGATTAAATATGATTAGCATGAAAGACTTTGACATAATTTTGGGAATGGACTGGTTAAGTGCTAATTGAGCTACCATAATTTGTCATGAAAACCAAGTGATTTTTCAAAAGGATCGAAGCGAGGAATTTAAGTTTTATGGGTTAAAGATTAAGGTACTACCCCGCCTTGTATCACCCCTTCAAGCAAATAAGTTGCTAGCAAAGCCAGACTGCTAAGGGTATTTGGTTAGCCTCGACGTGTGCTCTTCCGATCTTATCCTTAGACAGTGTACCAGGGGTATGTAAGTACCCCAATGTGTTTCCCGAGGATCTGTCGGGGTTGCACCCGATAGACAAGTGGAATTTACCATTGACCTGGTACCCGGAGCAGCTCCAATCTCCAAAGATCCTTACCAGATGGCATCGAATGAGCTGCAGGAGTTAACTAGAGGAACTTTTGGAGAAGGGCTTTATCAGGCCAAGTATGTCTCCTTGGGAAGCTCCAGTCTTGTTCGTGAAGAAGAAGAAAAGAAGTATGAGAATGTGTATTGACTATCGTGAACTGAATAAGTTGACGATTAAGAACAAATACCCACTCCCGAGAATTGAAGACCTGTTTGATCGGCTGAAGGAAGCAGCTGTATTCTCTAAGATAGATTTGATATCAGGTTATCACCAGCTGAAGATCAAGTCAGCAGATATACCTAAAGCGGTGTTGAGAATCGGTTACGGGCATTATGAATTTACCGTAATGCCCTTTGGCCTGACGAATGCCCCTGTGGTATTTATGGACTTGATGAACCATGTGTTCCATGAGTATTCACATCAGTTTGTTATCGTGTTTATCAATGACATCTTAATATACCCGAGGAGCTCAGAACAACATGTCGAACACCTGAAGACCGTGTTGGAAACTCTGCAGAGGGAAAGATTGTATGCCAAATTCAATAAGTGTAAATTTTGGCTGGACTCACTGCTGTAGTGCAAGCTTTAAAGATCTGGTATCACTACTTATATGGGAGTAAATGCAGGATTTATACCGACCACAAGAGCCTGGTCACAGATTATGACTGTAGTATCCTGTACCACCCAGGAAAGGCTAATGTAGCCACAGATGCCTTGAGCAGGAAGAGTATGGATCAATTATCAGCACTTGGTACAGTTCAAGACTGATTAATTAAGGATTTAGTGAATCTGAGAATCGAAGTGGCTACACCACAAGGACCAAAATCGGTAGTGATCGCTAGTTTGACAGTCAAACTGGATTTCAGGGATAGAATTATTTTAGTACAGAAGGATGATCAGTTCTTGGAAAAGATAACAGCTGGGGTTGGAACGGAAAGGAGGAAGGGTTTCAAAATCTCTACCGATAGTGCTCTCATGTCCGATGGCCATATTTGTGTGTCCAGAAACAACGAGCTTCGAGATGAGATTTTTATTGAAGCCCATTCCGCCCCATACGCTGCAAATCCAAGAGGTACATGTTTCGAGACCTACGCGAAATCTTCTAGTGGAAAAACATGAAGGGAAGTATTGCCAAGTTTGTTGCAAAATGCCTGGTGTTCCAGCAAGTAAAAGCTGAGCATCAGCGACCATCAGGGTTGCTGAATCCTTTGGAGAGATCCGAACAGAAATGGGAAAAGATCACCATGGATTTCGTAGTGGGTCATCCTAGATTGACTAGTAAGCACGATGTCACAAAATCTGCCATGGATTTCATAGTGGGTCTTCCCTGATTGACTAGTAAGCACGTTCACTGGTTATTGTAGACAGACTCATGAAATCTGCTCATTTCCTACCAGTCCGTATGAACCTCCACTTGAATCAGCTTGCTCAGATCTATGTCAAGGAGATTGTGCGACTTCACGAAGTGCCGATATCCATCATATCAGACAGAGATCCATGGTTTACTTCGAGATTCTAGAAGTCATTACACACCGTGATGGGCACTAAGTTGAAGTTCAGCACAGCCTACCACCCCCAGATAGATGGACAGTTTGAAAGGACTATCTAGATATTGGAAGACATACTAAGGGCATGTGTTTTGGATCTAGGTAGTAGCTGGGAAACTCAATGCCATTAGTTGAGTTTGCCTACAACAACAGTTTTCAAGCAACTATCAGCATGGCCCTATACGAAGCTCTATATGACCGGCGATGTCGTTCACCAATTTATTGGGCGAAGTCAGCGAGAGGAAGATTTGGGGCCTGAGTTGGTCAAGAAGACAGTTCAGACTATTGAAAAGATCAGGGCAAGGATTAAGGTTGCACAGGATCAACAGAAGAGTTATGCTGATAGAAAAGGAAAAGCATGGATTTCCAAGTTGGGGATAAAGTATTTCTCAAAGTGGCGCCAATGAATGGTGTGCTTCGTTTTGGTAAGAAAGGGAAGCTGAGATCGAGGTACATCGGGCCATTTGAGATATTCAAAATGGTTGGAACGTGGCATATCGTTTAGCATTTGAGAACTTTTAGCAACACAGCGTATTCCGCGTATCCATGTTGAGGAAGTATATTCCCGACCCAGGTCATGTTAATGTCGAGTCAATTATGGTACGGGAAGCTCTGACCTACTATGAAGGGCCGACTGCCATACTTGACAGAAAAGTACATGTTTTGAGGAATTGAGAGATTCCGCTAGTTAAGATCCAGTGGGGTAGCCACAGTAGTAAAGATGCTACGTGGGAAAGAGAAGCAGATATACTGGAGAAGTATCTTGAACTAAGAGAACAATAAGCCAAATTTCAAGGATGAAATTAAATCAAGCAGTGAGGAGTTGTGCGACCGGAATTTTTCTTAAATGAAAATTTCCATTTTGAAAGATTTTAAAAGAATTGAAGCGTGTCGCTACCACTATAATCTATTATTTTTAATATTGGTCATGATAAAGTCTAAAGGAACATGTGTCGCTCGTCTAATTTACTTTAAAAAAAATGTAAGCTTATGATTAATTGAATTTTGTTTCTAAATAGTAAAATCGAGTTCAATTAATTATTTAGTCCAGATTATCTTTTTATTCATTTTTTTTCTTTTAAAGCCCAAAACCGTTTTAAGTCAAATGAACTCCAGCCAAGCCAAACACAAGCACAGTCGAAGACCCATTCAACCCTTTCACACATTGAAACGGATATCAGCTTGAGGTAACTGATTTTAACATTGGCTCAACAATCAGAATACTCCCTTAACTCTCAAGTCATTTGCCCCAGATTTTTCTGCAATCCAGATCCTTCCCCTATGTCCCTCAATCTCACTCAATCTCCCCGTGTTCACTGTTATTTTTAACCTATAAAATACATGACCAGGTTTACATACACATTCACAGCAATAATAATCTCCAATTTTACTGAAATACAGGCCCAGAAAATCGAGAAGAAAATTTCATGCTTTCTACCTTCAAAATTCATCATTCACAAGTATACACTACACATTACATACATATGTCATGGACACATACACCCACTACACAAGGCAGTCACGGCCTTTCTTCTTGAATCCCTTTGAGGCGTGCCATTGCAAACACCACCACGGTACCACCATCTCCTCCCAGCCAATACTCCATCCCTTAAGTCCACACAATCCAATTTAGATAAAAAAAAAAAGGAAACAGAGAAATAGAGCCGCAGCCACTGCCGTCTGCACACTGCCACCGGCAACCACTTTTTCAGCCGCCAAACTCCACAAAAGAAACCGCAAAAACCCAAAAATCAAAGCCAGGAAACCCCGCAACTCTCCTGAATTAAGTGTCCATTGAAACCTCTAGTTCTAGCCATAATCGTCAAAGCCAGTGCGAACCTGCGACCTCCTCAGCCCAACACGAACACATCCTCGACCGCGACTCCATTTCGAACCCAATCCTCGAACGCGACTCACTGTCTTCTCGCGAAACCTTCATTCTGAACTATTCTGCACTGCTGACCCTTGAATGCACGACATCTCTTCCTCTCGCCACTCAGTTGGCACCTCGGTCTCAACCCATCACGGCATTGACGCGCCCAAAGCACTGAACCACATCTCCACTGCTGTTCGAACCCCCAAGCTTCGATCTAACCCTCCTCCCCCATCGCCCTCACTCTCACCCTCTCTGCCTTTCGAACGAAATAAGGGGAGGAGGAGTTAGGGATTTGGATTAAATGCCCTTTCCCCTGGTCCTAGAGTTTCAAATACAGTCATTTACTGACCCTTCATGTCTTAGAACCCTTATTTCAGTCCCTAGGTTCATTCCCTGTATAAAATAGGCTCAAACTTTATTTTTGACAATTTTTGTCCCTGTAGTTTCATTAGTGGTAAATTAACTCACAAGTTTTTGTCTGGTCTGTTTTAGTCCCTAGTGTTTTGAAAAACTCCATTTAGATCCTCAAAGTTTCTTTTTTTTTGTTTTAGTTGTCAGGGTTTTCAAAGTTTATGATTTAGTCTAAAACTTTCAAAGTTCACAATTTATCTACACTTTTATTCAATTTTAAAAATTTTCAAATTTCTAATATTTAATTATTTATTTGCTAGACGAGAAGCATAATTTGACCTATAATTGAAGGTCCAGTTGTTTGAACTCAAAAAGGAAAGCAATTTAAGGTAGATTTCTTTACTAAAGTTATTTTTTAAAGCTATATGCGCACATTTATGGAGAGGTATGATGCAATTACATATTATGTGTCTATGAATGCGCTATATGTGATTTATGGAAACATATAAAGTATGCGCATAATTAGCTCACCCTAATTAGGAGCCCACAGACTTAGGTCGTCATTTTGACGGACCCACAGATATAGACAATTGACTTGTATTAAGATAAGATGGCTTATATTAAAACAAGCTCACAGACATAATTTGCATGTGTACATGTGTTTAAATTGCGTAAAATGTATTGCATGTTTAAAAGTTAGTTCACGGGAATCTACTGAGGGTTTCTTCGAAACACTCACCCTGTATTTCAAAACGTTTCAGGTCTTGGAGCTGGCAGCGACTCGACTGGGGATGGCAATTGAGAAAAAGGGAAATGAATAAATGTTTATTGATTAATGTCTCTGTTTATTTTTCCAGACACTGTTGCTATTTCTCAAAGTTGAATATTTTGACAATGGTTACTTTGGAAAATATTTATGAAATTTTATATTATGTTGTTTATTTTAAACAAAGAGAGAAAAAAAATTTCCGCACTTATTTTATTCAAATGTTAACTTCCCGCATTTAATGAAGAAAGGTAAAGAAGTTTAGTAGCGTCTCGTGTGCTTAGAACTTGGGGCGTTACAGGTCTTGCTCCATCCCCGTCTCTCCAAGCACCATACACCACAGCCTATTATATGCTTCTACCTCAGCCAAAATCCATGGCTTCGAATGTTGCTGCCAAATTTAGATTATTTTTGCCAGGCCCATAATAGCAATCGTCTGGCGAAATAAGTTGGCATGTTTGAGATTTCGCTACCTAATCAATATCATTGTAGCATGGATCGTCTGGGGGAAGCTCTACAAGAAATTGAGCCTTTTACCCACACATAAAATAGCCTCACATACTATGTGTGGGTATTTGGCGACACATAATTGTAATATGTCTGGGTAATTTAATAAATGTACTTAATTTGTTATTTGAAATTTCTTATATGTAGGTAAATATTTTTAGCTATATTTAAATTTTTAGCTATAATGTGGCGCCTAATCATCACTACTTATAAGATAATTGTAAAACCAAATTTATGTTACCCACACATAACTAAAAATATTATTTATGTGTGGGTAATTCTTTAAGCTTTATATACATATAGTGCTTACATGGTTACAACGTGGCACTTTCCAAATTCATTGCTTAATTTATCTTTTTTTTTGTTTATTTTAGGATTTAACCCTATCTCAAGCAATTGTTGAAGAAAGAAAAGAGAAAAGGACTACTTTGGCTAGTAGCTGGATATTATGAAGGCAAATATTTCTATGTCGAAGACTTGAAGGACTTTTGTTGGCAATCTTTAGAGAGATAGAGGACTTGTTGCATAATTAATTCTAGAAAAATCCATGAAGAAATAGAAAAGTTAATTAAATAATTTATATTCTTACCATGGGCTGGGGAAGAATTGTTTGTGGGCCAATTGGATGTTTATTAGTTATTTATACATGTAGTGGAGACGTTCAAGGGGGGAGAAAAAGGAGCCGTGCTGGAGCCGAGGAAAAGGAGGCCGAGGCGTGTACTGGTCGAGGAAAAGAAACACGTGGAATTTATTGTGAATTTGTCTCCTTTAGGTTTTGGATTCCAATCTTTAGTGTTGTATTCTCTTCCTTAAAATGTTACACTGATTATTTTATGCTAGGGTAAATGATGAAACCTCACTTTTCATGATTAATTTATAGTATTCATTTTTACTATTATTCTAGTTTGTTGGGTTGATTGTTCATTATGCGCGTATTATAATTTGATGTTTGATCACCATTAAATTGAGCCTTGTGATTCATGTTGTTTTCGAGAGATTCTTCATGAGTTTAGTACATGGTAGTGAACAACATAGGGTCCTATAATAGCTAGAGATACTATTATGCTCTATGAAATCGTTAGATAATAATCAAAGTGAATGAATGCATGCCTTATGTTAGAAGGTTGATTAGAGATAATTGGTCTCGCATATAGGTATAAATTTGGATGATCATCGAGAGAGACTTTCGAATAAATTAGGATTATTGATTTTCAACCTAGACTAGAACGTGTGAGGGCTACTGCTAAGGATTGATTGTGGAAACGGTGGTGGATTTGGGATCCTAGTGCTTTTGTGTATTCATATTTGTGAATAATTTTATTTATTTTCTTATCTAACTTTTATTTTCCTTTTAAAATTATTTATCAAATTTTATCGTGTGTTTTCTTTTATAAAGCTGAGGTCAATTAAAGTGAAACTTAGTAGATTTAGTCATCGTGGGATTTGATACTTTATTTATCACTATATTACTTGTTAACGGTCTGTCAACTTGCGGGATAAAATCGACAGCAAGTTTTTGGCGCCGTTGCTGGGCACTAAAGTTTCTATTTGTTTTTTTTTTTACTTTAGTTGATTTTAGCTTTATTTTTTATTTCAATTTTTTCTCTTAAATTTTCCTGTTGGTCCACTTCTCTTTCTTTGTTTTATTGCTATGAAGAACGATGAATAAGTAGGAGATCAACAAAATGGCAGGGTATCAAGACTTTGGAGACATCGACGAGGAAGATAAGCCTCTAGCTAAATTCTTCAATAAGCAAAAGGCTTATTGGAGTTCATGAGTATCACATACCCATGTCATTAGCGATGCCCATTGAAGCAGAGTGGACATATTTGACTTGGAAGGTACATTCAGTTTATCAACAATTCAATTATTCAGATCAATGGGAGCCATCATTGGAGGAGCTTAACGAGTTCTTAAAGCTTATGTTTGAGTACCTTAAGTTTGCTGAAAATGAGGTGAAGAAATGCTCGTGAATGTCACAAAGTAATTGAATTAGCCTGTGCCACGGTGGAAGAGATAGAGAGAAGCAATGAATCATTTGTGGAAAAATTTCATGATGAGGGGAAGAATGAGATTTCAGTTGACCAAAACAAAGAGCATGAGATGAATGATACAATTGAAGTCATCCATGAGTCTCCTTACAAATTTGATGGTTCAATTAATTTCGTCATTGGATATGATGAGTTGGTTGAATTGTACATACTAAAATTTGAGTCGGACGGTCAAATCAAGTCATATGACTTTGAGAAGGGTAACATCAAAGCTTGGAGCTTAACCATTGAGACAATCAAAGGCAACATTGGCATGTTCGGCAAGTTGTCAAGAGCGTTATTTAAAGTTCCTTGATGTGGATAGCTAAATAGTCAAGCTAATGATTATAAATAAGCGCTTAATGGGAGGCAATCCATTCTCTATCCCTTATCTTTTCTTTCTTTTTAATTTTTGCATTGCATTTGAGTTCTAGGATTGCGTTAGTTTTAGACACGTTTAATTCCTAGTTTTACATTGATCAATTTTTGTTATATCATTCATAATTCTTAGCATATATTTCTAGTCTCACTTAAAGACTCGTAATTTTCATTGCATTCATTTTAAACATGGGTCGTTTGTTTACAAAAAACAAGAAAATGGACAAACCACACCCGAACGCGGCATGCAAACAGAGCCAAAAGTTTGTGCTGAGATCATTGTGCCTATATCTAATGGTATGCTCAGTCTTAACACAAAATTCTTTGCTTTTTCCTAATTAATGTCATTCTTCCTAATGTAAGTTACACTGATATGATAGAAAACAGATGCTTTCATTATTCTTTCCAGCAAGAGAGTGTTTGTCAAAGTAGATCTAAATGATCATACCATTGGATGATAACTTCAACATCATAGATGACACTAGAATTGGAGCCGCCATGCCCACAATCAAATATTGGATTGGTTATGGCGCTAGTCATCCTCTTGTCTCACCTTGTATGTAGTTATTAAAGAATCAAATTGTTCAACGTGGTTATTATTATCAATTTCTACTTTCATCTCCTGGATGGAATTGGAAGTGCATTCAGTGAATATTGACCAGGCTGACATGTGCTTTTCAATCTTTGGTGTACATTTTTAAGCATTAATTTCTTGTAGATTCAAATTGCTTTTACATTTTTGGTAGAGTTGTTGAGTTGAAGGCTTTCATATTGCCTAGTTCTTTAACAAAGGGTTGTCATACGATTTATTGAAAATTTCCAAGTTTCTAACCTTTGTTTCATGTTAATCATGGTCCAGTTTTGATTAATGAGTTTCATTAGGTGACAATGTGAACTAGTTGTCTAAATTTTTTTATTTCAGGAACTAGTTGTCTAAAGTTTTGAACCTCTCGTACCTAGACTCTTTGAATTGCTTGGAGTTCAGGTTCGATAAAGTTGACTTCCACTATAATGATTTCTTGTAAAAGCCCTCAGTTTTTTTTTGTTGAAGATGATTCTTTTAGTAACTAATTTCTATTTAATCGATAGGTCAAGATGGCAATGACTGTGTAAGTGATGAAGTAGAATGTTGGTTGTTGAACTCTCAGAAACTTTGCTTCTAGAGAATGTTAGGTTCTACACAAAAGAAGAGAAGAATGATCCAGCGTTTGCAAAGAAGCTTGCATCCCTTGCTGACTTGTATGTCAATGATGCATTGGAACTGCTTTTTGATTTCATTGAACTTATTTCCAAACTTTATTAGGATATTGCAATTCCAATTGGACATCATTGTGTTAATGAATACATTTCTAATTTCCCGAGACTTTAGAATGTCCTAACACTTGGCCTAGAATTCATGTGGGGTTCTACGCAAACAGGCATAAGCGAAGACGAGCTAATACTTGGAATGGCTGATGATAAAATTGCTTTAACAAAACGAGCTACTACTTGGAAAAATTCTTTACTTTATGTAAGAGTATAGATAACAAAAGATCTGGGTTACAAAAATCTTTTAAGTACAGCTTTCAAAGGCCGGAACCACACTCCCCCAGCTGAAACAGCAACCTCGACTTTTGCAGAGCAGCCTCCACACAGGACGAGGAGCTTCTGACTGAGAAATAATCTCGACGTCATCTTCTTCGTCGGAGCTCACATAGCCGCTCAATCCTCCTTAGCCGTCTCATAGTAAAGGCCGGCATTAGAGATCGGAAGATTTTGCAAATGCCTTGTATCTCTCAATCGCCTCATTATAACCAACAAACTCACTGGCGACGGCCCTACTCTAGCCTTTCTTTGGGCAAGCTCATAGCTTGACCTCTCCACCGCCAATTGAGTCTCCAGGTCCTCATACTTCTTCTTCCAGGACTTTAGCTCGATCCGCAGGTCAGCTGATTCTCTCCTGGAAACATGAAATTCCTTCTTTTTCTCCTTAAGAACCAATTCTATCTCCTCTTCGACCTTGATGGCCTCAGTCGCCTGATCGGAGAGCTTTTCCTTCACTACAAAGAAGTGATCCATGCAGACCATGGCATACTCATCTAAAATAGCCGACCGAGCTCGCATCACTGTTCTACCCTATAGGAGCTATCCCATCATTGAGTTGGCAGCGAAGCCTTCCCACTTCTTGGACTAGCCCCATGCCACACTATTCATGGCGTCTATGATGGCCTTGGGCATTACTGAGACGCTAGCAAAGAGGCTTCCTGACCAAATTGAACTTAAGTAGTGCCTACAGCTTTTTGCCATGAAGTTTCTCCAATTCAGCCAGGCAAGTTGGATCGACCGGGAGAAAAAGGTCCTCACACAATAGATCGAGGGGCTCCTTGCCATGTCACTCCTCACTGACCAAAAGAGGCGCAGGAGCTGCTGGCGTAGGGTCAACCGAAGGCTCTTGGATAACCAACTATCGTTTGCCGGGTCACTCAGAGACAACTATATCATCAACTATCATAGGTTGTTTTCCAGTAGCCCTCTTCCACCTCAGCTTCTTCTTCTCCTTCTGCCTCCTCAAAGCCTCGGCAAGTTGTGCGGTAGTCCTCATCCCGTCGGCTTGGTCTCGAACAGATCTCCTTTTATGCCACGCAACTCTCTTCTTCTCAATTTCACTAGCTGACCACCTTTGGCCCTTGGAAAGATGTTTTTTTCCCTGAAAAAAGGCGCCAAGTGTCAGGTCACTAAAATCTTCGAAAACGAGTTGTCAAGCAAGCAATAAGAGGCCAGTTAGGGAGGCAATCGCTTACAGCTATCGGGATCCTTGGAAATCCTCTTATGTCAATTCCTCAATGTCACGATGATGCTTGCTCCTTAAATGGTGGGGTTAACGGTTGACCTCGTTCAACACCTAATAAGAAAGGAAAACACAGTTAAACGTTAGTTTACCAGGCCACGGGAGAAGTTTTATTAGAAGCATGCTTACTGTTTTCCATGTAGCTCATGGGGACGTTTGTATCCTACTCTCCTAGACTCAGTAGGCTCCTCCACTCGCCCCCACCCAGAACCAGCTCTCTTTTCAATTGGGCCCGAATTCAGACGCCCCCTCACTAGGTTTTCCCAAAAGCTCAAGGTCCTAGCCTTGGGTCGTGCGGCTATATGAAACCATCCCTTTCTGGATGGCGAAATCCTCGGTAAATAATTTGAGTTAAAGTCCTCAGGGCTCAGATATCCCCAACCTTTGCATTGCCAAAGAGCGAGGACCCAATTATGGTCCTCTAGCTGGCCAGAGTGATTTGGGAAGGGGTAATTCCCCAAAACCTTAACAGCCTGGTAACAGGACGTGGGAACAGAGTGTGGAAACTAACCTCAAAGATCCTCGCGTTCACTGCAATGCATCCCCTCATGAGGCAACGAGGCTGCTCCCCTTCATAAGGGACCTGAGTGCTATGCAATTTGGAACACGATAGTTTTGCTTTAACACATTTAAGTTGCTCTTCTTCACCTTTGAAAAAATATGTTTGCGTATCCATGGCCGGTCTTTATCACGAATCACTGCCACAGGAGGCCTCCAGTAGGAACTAACTTTCTCCTCATCATCCTCTTTGTCACTCTTATCATTGCTCCATTTGAACTGGACCTCTGGCACCTGCTTCGGCACCAGACTCCCTGCCTTTTCATCTATGGATCTTTCTACATCCACTATAACTCCTTCTATGCCTCTCTCTAGAAGAAAGCTCTCTCTACCCCCATGTCATAATGTCCCACTAGATTTCAGAAGCTAATCAGGAATTCCAACTGAAAAACTCCCTAAAAATAGAATGAAGAATAGTTACCTTTAAACTAAGAGTATCACAAAGCCTTGGGAAATGATGGCGAAGACTCAGGTGTGAAAAAGGAATCCTGGAAAAGCTGGAGGCCGAAGTCCCTTCAAAGTTAATTACAGAATAAACGAAGGGGAAAGGGAAAGAAAATAAGGAGAAAAGGTATAAATAGGTTACTGGGAAGGTAAAAGGATGGGTGCTGTGTGTGACATCGGGAAACGAAGAGGCATCGGTCCGATTAATGATCACTGCCTTTAAATCCCTAGAACATGCCATTCCATCAGATGATTGACATGTGGTAGAATGTGCCATGCCAATCGTTCTGAAATTCAAATAGCCCAACTTCAGGCGGCAAATAAATCTCTGAAGGAAACTGTCAGCATAACTTCAAGGCTGCTAACCCTTAGGTCCAG